>JBBPBX010031524.1:0-24792 GCA_038048925.1 Garcialebias charrua
TAATTCCCCGATAAGTTTTTGATTCAACATCCACTACTTTACCACAGTATAATTCATTTTCACTGTTCTCACTGAACCAGATTTGTTCAATGTAAGTACCAACAAGAGAAGATGGATCCTGTTTAATATTGCAAAGAGTATTCACCATTTCTGGGTCAAGTCCTGCAATATCTGTGAAATTGTTTTGTTCATTGAAAACTGCTCTGAGTTTTTTTTCAATATCTTTAGAAGACTTCTCCTTGCCCCTTTGATTTCTAACTTGTTCCATCCTTTTGCGTCGCCTATTCCTTATCATTCGCATCGTCCTGGCTCTGCCAATGGCAAATTTGACCAGCTTTTCTTGGTCTTCAGGGGTTTTAGCTCTCAACCAATCTAATGTTTGGTTTTTCTTGGCCTTCACTTTTCCATCTATAAATCCTGCAGATGCATTAGGTGCCCGTCTAAATTGGTGATCTGTGAGTCCAAGGACTTGTTCTGAATACATATTGTGAGTTGGAGCAGATTTGCTTTGTTCAAGTTCAGCTGCAGTGGGGTTTGACAGTCGTCCTTCCACATGAATGTAGTGATGGAGTTGACGATTTAAAATGTTAAAAATGACCTGTAACAGCATTTCCAGGAGGTGGATGAAGAATTGTCTGTCCACATCAGAATCCAGGGGGGCTTGAAGTGATTCCAGTATCACATCCTCACCCAGGGACTTTCCAAAAAGGTCTTCTTTCAGCGACAGAATCACTGATGGATTGGAGAGCCAAATCTTCAATTTGTCCATGGCTGTTTTCAGCACTGGAACCATTTCTAAATTTGATTTAGCATCCTGATTGCCATAGAAGGTTGTCATCCATGGGCCTGTGATAACCTTCCCCAGTAGACCAAGAGCACGCAACTGCAATACAATGCCTTGATTTTTTAAGTCACTAACAACTGCGGTTTTTAAACCATTTTTTAAACCGCATCGTTGTAAGTAGCTCACAAGAGCTGACTTGTAGTGGAAAATCACAGAGGCAAGGTGGAAAACCACATGAAGACGATTTCCAACGTAACGCACAAAGCTTTTAGGAGGAACATTCTGACTTCTTAAAAAATCTTTGAAGCCACTTGGATCTCCGACCCCTTGTTTGTATCTAAGTTTAGAAATAGCATGTATTAAATTTGCTGCAGCACATTCTTTTCCAAAAGTTGCAGGCTTCGAGAATGATGACATTTGTTCTGATTTATCAAATTTTTTCAAAGTGTCACGACAACCTTTCGCAATACCGTCCAATGGATGAACATTACATTTCAGTTCTAGGAGCTGAATATCAAGGCTTTCTTCAAGTTTTTTCACAACACAGTGGTTAACAGCAACTCTGTCACTGATAGTGTTTTTTAAATGTGACACAGATAAAGAATATAATGGCAGTTTCTCTTCATCCTTGAACATTGCATGTGTACTGATGACATCATCTAAACTCTGTTCAATGTGTTCAACATAATCCGTGGTAGAACCACCTGCAAGAGCTCCAATTTGAAGAATGTACCCCCGCTTGGATGATGTTGTAATGTGGACTTCATTTATGTGGTCTGCTGCTGCAGCATCAATCGAAGTTGCATCCATGCCTAGTGTTAGATTATCTTCTGTAGCCAAAACCTCTCCCACTTGAATGTCACTTAGTACACCCAATTCATAACTAAACAAGCTTACTGTAGATTTGTCTGGTATAGAGTCAAGTTTTGTACCTGTCATTTCATACAGGACTCCATCTATTACCTGTCCAACAGTTTCAATGGGGACCTGATTGTTCAGGCAAACGTATGATGCTTTCCTTACTTGCGAACTGTAACTTCTGTCATCATCTTTTGCTGACACCAAACCAGATTCTTCATGAAGAGTTGCGTGCAAATCATCTCTTTCATATCTAAGTTCACGGTTTTCTTTTGTTAAGCACAAGAGTTTAGCTTTAAGCTCGGTTGTGTTCCTATCAACAGTACGCTTTTGTTTTCTGTGTCGTCTTTTTGGTTTAACATTTGTCATATTTCCCATAAGCTGTTTTTTCAATTTCTTGATTTCATTAGTTTTTTCTGCAACAAGTTTTTTCAGGATTCTCCTTTCTGTTCGTAAATGTTCTACTTGTTTTATTTTTCTCTTCAAAGACTGGTTTACAGTTCTAAATGAACTTGTGTTCAATAAATATTTGTCAAACTGGAGTTTTAGTTTCCTGTTCATAGCCACTGATTTTTTTAGGGACACTCTGCTATTTATACACTTAGGACAATCTGTTTTCAATTTCTTAGGTGATGGTAGTCTAACAGGGCCACAGTACACTTTACGTTTAGCTTTGGGTGTACTGCATGCACTTGGGCCCAACTCAGCTTGGTCTTCTTCAAAACAAATTTTAAAATCCATATTCAATAATTTAATAATATTTTTTCCCCCACGCCGAATGTTACCAGATTTCTTTTTGGTGATTTCATCCACAAGCCTGTAAACAGCACGGTGGAGTCCACTACGATTAATTACATTATTTTCTGCAAGTTGATTTTTTTCAACTATAGTTGTCAGTGTATTTACAACTGAGTTTACGTTCTTTGACTTGTGGTGCAGAAAAAATACAAGTCCCTTTGATATCTTCTTTGGACCTTTAAGTTCATAGCTGTCCTCTGTGTATGTGTCACCAAATTTGTCGACAAATCGCCAGAAATCAGCAGCAGAAGATAAAGAGTCATCCATGGTAAGCCTGAAAAAAAAATTAAATAAATAAATAATTATATATAAAAACATTATGTTTAATGTTTAATCCTGTTTACTGGGACAAAACTGTTAATAAAAGCACTCCAAATTAAGTTTTACTGTACATTCTGGCATGCATTTTTATCTAGAAAAGTTTTTATCTCTCTGGTTAGGATCATTATAAAACCTACATCTTCATCAAAACCTGATTCTGTTCATCATAAAATAAAATCATGAACATTTAAAATGTACTAAACATCAATAAAACTTTTATTATCGGTAGTTATTTCTCAAAACAATGGGATTACTGTACTGTATTGTTTAAACTCGGCGAGGAAAGAGTTAACTCACACAAAGGACGTGACGAGGCAAAACCGGGAAATGGAGGGTCACTCCTCCCGCCGCACCGCGTCAGTCCCATCTTCAAAGGACGGTTTCCAGTACTCCAAATCACATTATATTACATTTTAATTAAACTTTACAACCTGTACAAGCCGCAAAACACATTTCTAGATATGCGAACATCAGGAGCAGGCTTTAAATTTAGGTTGAAACTCACCTTGTTTTTGAAACGCTGAATGTTCATGAAAATGCGACCGAAATGGATGCGGAAAAAACTGACAGTCACTATGGAATGTGAGGAATTTAAGATGGTATTTTACCAAATATATAATGCAGAATAAGATAGTAATCCGTATTTTTTTAAGCGAAAGTAAGTTTTGAGGAAAACGGCGATGACGTCAGAAGAGGAGGAGCTGTGCGCTCGGAAAGTGGGCGTATTTCCAAGTGCCTAGTACATGTGATGGGACAAATTTGTATATACAGGGTCCCAGTTACATCAAACAAAAGTATTAAAATGTAAAAGAAAACAGTAATAAGATCTAAGGTATGAACTAAGAAAAATGTTAATTAAAATACTGTACACTAAGCATAAAGAGGTGGCTCGGGCATCTGGTTAGGATGCCTCCTGGACGCCTCCCTGGTGAGGTGTTCCGGGCATGTCCCACCGGGAGGAGACCCAGAGGAAGACCCAGGACCAGGGTTGCCAGATCTCCAGACCGAAAGAAGCGATCAGCTCCTTCAAAACAAGCACAAACAAGCGACTCGCTCTTTCAAAAAAAGCCCAAAAAAAGCACCCCATCCCATTGTGTAAAAAAAGGCAGTTTTAAACAGTATAAACATATTTATTATGGCATTACATATAACCAGCAAAATTATACATTAAAGAACGTATTCAGTCTAAAAAATAAAAATACATTTTGCATTTTTCTCCCATCTGTGGTCGTGGTCGGATCCAGTCTTGAAGAACACGCTCTTTCTCCCAATCTTTATTATATTTTTTTCCATATTTACCCCACTTAGAGCTCATATTAGCGTTGTCTTGTCTAGACATTTCACTAAATTCTTTAGTTTGTAGCAGGTCGCTTTTGTAAATGAGCCCTCGAGGCTCAATGAGATTTACCTGACTAAATAAAGGTTGAATGAATGAATGAATAGACAAAGAATAAATAACAATGTTGCTAGGGCTGCAACTAACGATTATTTCAATAATCGATTAATCGGCCGATTATTTTTTCGATTCATCGATGAATCGGCAAAAAAAAAAAGAAAAGGAAACAAGTTTTAATTATCACCTCTTTATTCCAAAATTTGACTGACATATCAAATCGCACAAAAAACAGGTTGCTACTTGACTATTCTGTTAGTAAAATATTGAATAATTAAATAATAAAGTTAGTCAGCTTCAATAAAAAATAAATGTACACAAACATATATACAAATGTATGATTTATACCTGCACAAAATGTAGCTACTTTGTAAAATGTGTTTTTGAGGGACAAGTGTAACCTGGATTAAAGGTGTGGATTGTTTTAACCTGGATGGGGCAGCTGTGGCTGAGTTGTTAGAGCAGTCGTCCTCCAATGCAAGAGTTGGGGCTTGGAATCCACCAGCAGTCACATGCCTAAGTGTCCATGGGCAAGACACTGAACCCCATGTTTGTGCCCCATTGGTGTATGAATGTGAGCTAAAGCTCGGATTTGTCTCTTTAGAATGATTTGTTCTTTGTAATCTAGTAGAGTGCTGTATGAATGGGTAAATGAGGACATGTAGTGCTTTACACTACTATAAACAATGTAAAGCACTTTGAGTATCAATTAGATAGAAAGGTGCTATATAAGTACAGTACAGTCCATTTACCATTACAAGTGTGGATCATTGTAACCTGGGTTAAAAGTGAAGTCTTCGTCTTCAACCATCGACAGAGGCCTCATGTCAGTGACGTTCATGTAAGGATCTTTCAGTCTCTGCTGCTTGCTGTGGTGTGCATGATGTCTGTCCATCATGAAGGCTGTCATTGTTTGTTGTTTTCTGGAATGAGAGAGAGTTTATATGTATTATATCATAATTTACAGTAACTCAAGAAATGCCTTGTTTCACTTGGTTAAACGCACAAGCACACACACACACACACACACACACACACACACACAAATATAAAATACTAATTACACACACTTGAGTAGATGAATAAATTACTGTAATTCCTGTTTAAATGCAATTCATCCTTCCATACAATGCAGTGACTTCAGACTTTGCCAGCAAATTAAAAGTTGAAGCTAAATCATTAAATTATCACCATCTTTGTGTTAGATTTATTTATAAAACACATTTAAACACTGCTTGTATCGTTACATTAAAAATAAAAACACACACATTCTCTGTCACAGCTAAGAAACAAGCAGCTTCAGCTGCCAGAGACACTGGCATCACGTTTTCTCTCTTTGAAACAGAACAAATATGTTTTGACTTACCTGCTGATCTTCCTTCATTCACACGGTGGTGAAGCCCGTCATGTTTACATTTCATCTGCGTGGTTATCTCGTGTCGCGTCGTCACTTTTCAAAGCTTTTTTATCTATGAAGCGTCGAACTCCCACACGTTGTAGGACTTATTTACAGTTTTCTCTGCGTCGCGTCGGTCATTTGTAAAATAGACTTTGAAAACAGTCTCTGCTGTGTTTCCTCCTCCCTCCTCGCTCAGTTCAGAAGCCACACACACGCGCAGGCGCAGCACGCTGACGCTGCAGTTTTTTTTTTTTTTTTCAAACTTTATTCAGTCAGGCTCAGCCAGCTTTGACAAACCTTTACCGGTGAACAAAACAGCTCCGCGGCGCCGTGAAAGATGCATAATCGCGCGACACAACGAATCGATGATGAAATTCGTTGCCAACACTTTTAAAAATCGATTTTTATCGATTTTATCGATTCGTTGTTGCAGCTCTAAATGTTGCATTCGCGTGTAGTCGGATGTCCCGTGAAGAAACACGGTTTTTAATTTTTGATTGATTGATTGATTGATGTTTATTCATTCATTTTAAAAGAACAATACAAGACAGTTTCATCAGATACAAGAATACAAGTAGGATAAAATGATAATTGAAAATGATAAATGATAATTTTAAACTCACTTTGAAAGTAATTTTCATTAATTTATCATTTTGTTTGCTAAAAACTAACATAGTTGAATGATACAAGATATATATGTTGTGTCACTATATGCTGCTCATGCTGACTCATCATTAATTGCTCGCGCTTATATAGTTTTACCGGCTCTGACTGTCGCTTGCGCCAACTGCACCTGAACGTAACATCCGCCTTGACGTAACATACGTGGAAGGGGGGCGTGACAAACTACCTACCACTCGCATTACTGCTCGACTGAAAAACAAGCACAAATAAGCGACTCAATGTCCGCGAGAAGCCCAAAAAAACGCCACAAGCGGCTGATCAAATTTGAAAGCGACTCCAGGGAAAAACAAGCCCAATGCCGCTTGAAATAAGCGGACTTGGCAACTATGCCCAGGACACGCTGGAGGGACTATGTTTCTCGGCTGGCCTGGGAACGCCTTGGGATTCCCCCAGAGAAGCTGCTCCAAGTGGCTGGGGAGAGGGAAGTCTGGGCCTCCCTACTTAGGCTGCTACCCCCGCGACCTGACCCCGGATAAGCGGAAGAAAATGGATGGATGGATAAGCATAAAGCATAGCATAAAAACAATACACTGAACAGCAGCACAAACGAGTTTGTGTGAGCACAGATGAACACAGCATCGTAATGTGATTTTTTTCAGGCACTCATCAACTTTTGGTAACCACTTTCTGGATCTCTTTTCAGAAGCTCATAAGTGGTTAAAGGAGAAATGAAAAGTGTTTTTAAGCTAATAGTAGTCTAATGAAAAGCATAAAATAAGCTTGTTGAGAAATTTTCACAAGTCAAAAATTTCATCCTAACTCAAATTTAGACTTTGCAAAGTGAAAAAATTCTCATCTGGGGCCTCATGTACAAAGACTTGCGTGGATTTCTTACTGAAAAGTGACGTACGGTCAAATCCAGAAAAGTGTCTACGCACAAAAAAATCCAGATTTATCAAACTGTGCGTACACCGGTATCCACGCACATTCCTTTTGTACATCACAATCAACGTGGAATTGAGCGCACATGAGAGAGTGGCCGACTCCGCCTTTGACACGCCTCCGTATAAATATGCAAATTCATTTAAATATGCCATGCACGACAGGAATGTCGTCTCTGCTCCATTGCAAATCATGTCGGAACGTGGAAAAAAGAGGAACTTCACGGACTGTGAACAGGAGACACGTCTGTGTGAGGCAGAGAAGCACGGAAAAAGGCTTTATTTGGCACGTTCAGCGCAAAACAAACCATCCACTTTTAAATAAGAAGTTGACCAAGCTGTTCTAACATGCCTGTATAGGTTAGTGGTGAGCGCGCTTGCCCTTCGTCCCAAAGGTCGTGAGATCGACTCCCGCATGGTACAACGTTTTTTTTTTTTTCATTCCAGATTTAAAGAACACAGGAAAACTATTTAATGAAACAACAAGAAATAGAACAATACATGAAATGAAAGGAAGCAGACGATTTCTTGTTTTGTAAATAGTTTTCATGTGTATTTAAATCTGGAACGAAAAAAAAAAAGAAAAACGTTGTACCATGCGAGATTCGAACTCATGACCTTTGGAACTAAAGGCAACCGCGCTACACACTGACCTAAACGTAGGCGTGTTGGTACAGCTTGGTTAACTTCTTATTTAAAGAAATCACATCTCATTGTTGTCAATATCGTTGCCACTATTTGGCGCATGCTTTTATATCCACTCATCTAATTGGGTCCATGTGGATGTAATAATCGTTAAAACCTCTTAACAGTCACGGGCCCGCCCGCGGGCCCGTGACTGTCTAATTTGCAGGTGTTAGATCGTGATTTCCCAAATATGGCAGCTTTTGAAGTTTTTACGCTTTAAAAGTGTTCCATTGGCTGTCTGCTTTTGATTGACACCAATTTTGACCAACTGGGTGAAACTTTTCAGTCTTGACAGCCAATTAAAAGTCACAGACCCAACAAGCTAACTTCCACCCTCCCCCTGTTCTCGCCCACGTGGGTCTTGGCCAATCAAATGAGAGCTAATTTTGACATCACTATCTTGTAGCCAATAAAATTGCCTTTCCATAGACATGTGACATGACATGCTTTGACCTACTTCAAAGAGCTCAAATTCACTGCGAGACGATGACCTGCAGCTGCGCTCCTCCTGCCTCAAACGGTAAGGTGCGTGTTTGTTGACGTTTACGCGTCGTTTTTCTGACTTTGATCAATCTTTAGCCATGGATAAATGCAATGGAAACATGAAATAAAAAGCTTTATAGCTTGATTTTCAAGGAAAAAGTGAATGATCAGTCACGAAGCTCTCTTGTCCCCTTTGTGTGTGCGCTTGTGTGTGTCGCGCGGCGGGGGTGCGGGTGGAGGTGCGGGGGTGTCTGGAGACCAGCAGGAGATCCCCTGTGGTGTAATTGTTCATGTGTGAGGCTAATGTGTGTTATCTGAGGCTTATCTTTGGCTGTTGGGACTCCTCTGGGGTGAAATATCTCCTCTTGTGAGTTACAGTATACAGGTAGTCCCTGAGCTACGAGCGGCCTGCTGTCATGTTACTGTATTTCTATCAGCTTGAGAGTAAATATATCAGGGTATCCGCGGGGTTGTAAAAGGTAGTAAAAGGTAGTAAATGAAATTAACACAAATTAAGGCCATTAAAAAGTATTAAAAAGTAATAAACGTCATCTGACGAGGTATTAATTTTTTTAAACCTACACAACTATATTTTTCTTGTTCTGTCGTCTAAAAAAAGGTCTGTGAATTTATTTATCTTTTCTAATTTTATGTTCCAAGTAGGACCTTAGCTAAAACAAAGACGTCATATCGTCAGTCAGTGTGCGCGCGCACCTACAGCTGGTATCATGTCTGTAAAAAGAAACAGGAAAGGATCACGGCTTTATCCTCCGACATTTAACAAGAAATGTACCTAAACAATTGTTTGTTAGCTCGAAATTATAGCAAAAGGGGTGTCTCAGTCTAACGTTTTCTTAATAAAAGTACTTTAATGGTTAAATCGGCTTTATTTAAAAAAAAAAAAAGTGTCGCTGCCTCAGTGCCTGTGTGCTCCGTGATCGCTCAGCGGTGACAAACAGGAAAAAGGAGCGCGGCTCGTTTCGCCGACATTTAACAAGAAAATTACCTAAACAATTATTTGTTAGCTCGAAATTATAGCAGAGGTGTTTTTCTGTCTGTCATTTTCTTAATAAATGCACTTTAATGGTCAAATTAGCTGCATTTCGCCACCGTGGTGCAGCTTGCTGCTGGATTGAAGGTTCAAGCAGAGAGGTGGGGAGAGTATGGCAGGCCGATTGAGTCATTAATAGCTAGTGAAGATTCTCAGTCATCCAGGACATGGTGAATTCTAAAAAATGCAATAAAAAAACAATAAAGTATAGTATAATAGTATAATAAATAAAGTCCAGTTGTTTTTGTCTTGAACTTTTTTAAATTTGTCATTATAGGCACATTTTCCTATTACATGATACAACAGCATGCCATACTATTACTACAATAGATATGAACTGTTTTTTTTTTTTTTCAGTCAGAATGAATGAAACGGTCATATTTCAGTGTTATGGTTTATAAATATGGGGAAAAAAATCTATAAATATGTCACTTCGTCCTATAAGTTGCAAGGCATGTAAATTATGCAAAAAACTGCAACTTACAGGATGAAAAATACAGTAGTTATTATTTTTCTACCTCTCTTTTTGAATTATGCATGTGTTCAGTGTTGAATTATTTTAACTAAACTGTTCTGTTTTCAAGTTTACAGTTTTTGTTTGCCATTAGAGATATGTTATGTGTGGGAACAATTAAACTTTTTCTCTTGGGTTAGATTTAAATAACAAGTAGGTCAGTGCTTTTATTGAGGCAAGAAGCAAATTGATGTATCCAGTAATTGTTATAAAACTACATTTACTACCAAAGTTTAGGAAGAAAATGACAGTAATCTATCACTTTACAATTAGTTGCTCTAAACTGAAGTACAACAGGTTGCCGCTACGGTTACAGCTCGGTGCCGTGATGGTATTAAAAAATATTTTGATGGTATTAAAAAGGTATTAAAAGGTATTAAATTCAACTCTGGAATTTCTGCATATACCCTGTATATGAATGTAACAGATGTAAGCTTTGAATAGACAGTCATCCTGAACTATGTTGAAGTATAGAAAAGTATTCAGACATTTCAAGTTTGCATAATACAGGTGTTACACAGTATGGCACATGTACTGTACTGTACTAGATTTACAGAATTCCGCCTGGACCTGCACATACAAAAACAGGCACAGAATCCTCAATTTTTATGCTATTGACTTCAAATTTGAAACTGTATTAGTAAATACTTCTGTCTTTGGGCTCATATGAAATTCAAATCACTATCTTGTTGTATCAGTGTGCAGGTGCTTGACACATATAAATATTTTCAGGCGAGGCAAGAAAAACGCTTTATTTCTGTGTGCTCTCACTTCAATGAATACAAAATAATAACAGATACAACAAATATGACTGCTGAAACAAAAAATTCAAAGTGTTATCTTTACAAAGACACCATCCAATTGTTTGTAGTCCATAGGGTTCAAGAACAGCTTCTAATTTAAATTGGGTATGTCTTTTTTAGGCGTTTTTCGGAAATTTGAGGTGAATGCTATGTGTGTTTGGTGGGATTAATGATTGTTTTCACATCATGGACACAGTTTCTCTGAATCACCTGTAAGTGTCGCCAAAGGAACAATAACCACAGAAACGTGCGTACGCCAACAGGGGAGCTTGCGTGGAGGTGCGCAGATATTCACGTTCAGTTCAGTTTTGATACATACGGGGTTTTGCGTGGAAAGTGACGTGCGCACGGTTTTTGTGCGTGCGCACGGTTGATACATGAGGCCCCTGGTGTTTTTGACACCCCTCGCCTGCTCTCCGTCCCCCGAATATGACGTAGGCAGTGCAACGAGTCGTCCCTCATACAGTAATATTAGTGTGTGTATCTAGTTGTGGACAAAAAGGTTTCAGTGTGTAGCAATTAGGGATGCAGCAAAATAATCAATTTTTTTAAGAATCAAGATTCTTAGTCCTGACGATTCAGAATCGATTCTAAAAGCCCCAAAATCGATTTTAAAACCTTTTTTAAAAATTTATACTGTATTTTTACCGCTCTTGTGCGTTCGGCCGCTGTAGAATTTTGGCCGTGTAGGGCCACCGTAGTTAGTTAGCCTGGCAGCTCCCAATGGAGCCTGCTAGCAAGGAGGGAGACAGCATGTTTCAACTTGCTCCTTCATCTTTAAAAATCATTTTAGATCCTACTATGTTCTGGGGAAGACAGAGCTTAACAAGAGAACGGTTGTTTGCAAGAAGTGTAAGATAAAACTACGGTACAGTATTTTGGAAATACGATAAAATGCACGGAAGATGAAAGTGAAAGCAGCCGACCAGCGCGAACTTCCAGCTGATTCTCCAACAGCTGTGAATATTTCTCTCTCTAACTCCTGCTGTATGACAAAGGATTTACAAACAGACAGTTCAGTGGAAGTTGAGGGGTTTAGTTTTATTTTTAATACGTTGGAAGTGGAAGCAACACACGTTATTCCTTCATGTATAAAACTCCACACAGCTCTCCAGCATGAAACAAGAATAACGTGGGAGTTCAGATGCAGCTCAAAGGTAACTGTTATTTCTCATATTATACTAAAACTTATAGACAAGTTGTACAACAAACTTAATGTAATTTGTCTTTTAACAGGTTGGAGAGACCAGATGAGACACATCACCTGGAGCCTGTTCTAAATGATACAATTTATGGTTTATAAATTACAGTTCAGAAGAGATTTTGTGTAAACTTGAACAGGTTTTGACATTTTGTTAAAGATTTACTAAATATGAATCAATTTGTTTAAAAAAACTGTGAATTCTGTATTTTATTTTGAGTTAGAAGTTAATGCACTATGGTAGGCTGAAGTCTGTTACTTTTGCATTTATGTACAGTACATGTACAGTATTGTGAATACTCCCTGTGCTCTAACGATTTAGTCCTCCTGTCAGTTCCTCCGGTCAGAACTGAACTAGGAAAAAGAGTGTTCAGCTTCGCCATCCCCTCAGCCTGGAACCACTTACAGAAAGATCTGAAACTATCAACACTCATCTCTCCTAGATCCTTCATGTCAACCGTATTAGATAATGTCATCAAGAAACTTTACCGTTGCAGACGTTTCTAAACACTATACTTATCCAATATACATGTCATTGTTGATTTTTAACTTTATCTACTCAACCAATGTCTGTCTGCTTGTTTTATATATAATGTATATAGAAATCTGTTTTGTCCTGTTGGTTTTGAACTGTCAACATCAATTATTGTGATTGCAGTTTTCTCCATTATGTTTTTGATAAATGCAAATGCTTATTGTCAATTACCATGTGACATGTGCTGCTGACCACTTGACTAGGTCACCCTTGTGAAAGAGATCTCGATCTCAACGGGCTCTACTTGGTAAAATAAAGATGATTGATTGATTATTTTATTTGTCTGTGATGGACTAGAGACCTGTTCAGGTGTCCCCCACCTCTCACACAGTGATGGCTGGACATGGACACTGACTCGAAAAGGAAGAAGTGGGCAAAGATGATGGATGGATGAATTATTTGCTCCTAGATTTTTCTTTTTTTTTATTGTTTTAGAGAAATCCAGGCAACTAAGCTAACCTAATGCTGCTAATTTAAGTTACAGAATTTTATGCACTCATGTATTATTTGTTCCTATTTTTTCATATCAAATGATGCAAAAAATTTGATACAATAAGGGACCTAAAATTATTTTATATAAATGTTCCATTTGTTTACATTGTTGTTTAAAGGTTCAGTCTGCAGTTTCTGTAGAACTGCAGAACTTAGAAAACATTTCAACAGGCAAAGCATTCTGATCCCTCCCCTTCAGAGCCATATATGGCTCTGCTCTCCCATAGTCTGCTGAATTTCAAATTCAAGCTATGTTTTTATTGGCTGATTCAAATTCAAGCTCTGTTTTTATTGGCTGGTTACAAACTCTGTTTTTATTGGCTGGAAAATGGCGTGTCACCTTTTCTTTTTAGAAATGCTTATTTACCACCTGGAGAAGCAAGGGGACAATATTTTTTTTCATTTTTTTTCAGAGATTACCTGGCTAACATCAGTCTGTCAGGAGGTAGTGACAGAGTGAAGAAATATGTTTATAAAAAAAGCTACATACTGAAGCTTTAATCTTCTCAGCTTAAAATACTTTTAAATAAATGTTCTATTTGTTTACATTGCTTACGGTTATTAATTAACTCTGATGTTATAGTTCATTAACATCAGTTTGTTACCCCTCACTCGTAGATGTTTATTTTACAAGCTAAAATCGCGGTAGCATCAAGCTAACATTGCTAGCATCGGGCTAACGTAGCATTAGCATAGTGGTAGCATTGTAGCAGAGCTAGTTCTTTCTCATTTGCTCCTGTGATGATTTATTGACTGTGTCGCTAATTCTTGTGTCCTCTGTTGTCATTAGGACATTTTCAACACCCCCACTTCCACGTTAGCATACGGCGTTAGCATGCCAACGTTAGCATATGGCGCTAGCATGCTAACGTTAGCATGCGGCGGCTAACGCACGGCTATTCGAATTTCCAGGATAGAAATGCCCATTAATGCACTAAATCACCAAACTGTTCTTGACAAACTAAAGTGATATCCTTCAGATTCAAAAAAGTATTCTGCTTCCATTTTAAATGACAGACAGGAGGACAGTAATGATGGGTTTATAGCTTCAGTGTTATTGTAAGATAGCAAAGGAAGCACACTATGCGTCATAAAAGAAGAAGTCTTTTGGAGTCAGTCTCCCCACCATCACAGACATTTACACCTCCAGATGCAGGAAAAGAGCCACCTGCATCATGAAAGACCTCACTCACCCAGCACACTCACTCTTTGCCCGACTCCCCTCAGGACGGAGGTTGAGGAGCATCAAATGCAGAACCACTAGACTGAGGAACAGCTTCTACCCTGAGGTTGTTAGACTCATGAATAAATAAATAATGAGAATAAACACTGCAAAATATCACCAGTGGCGGTTCTAGACCAGTTGTACTGGTGGGGCCAAGCTGGGGCCAGAGGTTTTGTCAGAGGGGCACGTTCATCTCGGAGAAAAAGACAGATTCGAAATCTTACTTGACTCTTATTTTTTTAAAGCAGTGATTAACCATTGTAACCAAAGAAAATAGTTTAAAAAATCAAATGAGAAAAATATAAAACATTTTACACAGCATTTGTATTGACTGAATAAAATATATTAATAAGCAAATAAAATGATAATGAAAATAACTGTTAGGTGAAGTCTTGGTTCAGTTTCTCAGTCCAAAATTATATAACAACATTGGCTGCCCTACTATCACAGCAACTGTATTCTGCGATTTTGATGAATACAAAATCGCAGAATTTCATGATTTCTGGCATCATGATTTCTGGCAAATCGATCAACAAATGAGTGACTCATTTGTTGATCGGTTTGCCAGAAATCATCAAATTATGTTTGTATTCTGCATCTGTCTGTTAGCAAAATATCTTATGAACAACTGAACAGATTTTGAAAAATCTTTCAAGAAATAATAAACGGATGTTTCTTTACTGCTGATTAACTTTTGAGTACAATTGAATTGAAGATGGCTGCAGCAGGCAATTGAAATAAGCCAAACTCAAAAATGGTTATAATTCAGTTAATTTTACAGATATGGAGTTAAGTGATTGTTTGTTTAAAGTTATTTTATATATTATTTTAAATAATGGGGTGATATAAGATTTTTTTCTTCTTTCTGCACTCTTTTCATTCAATGTTTTATTTTTGATTAATTTGTTTTATTTTGTCTCTTTTAAATGAATGAATAAATAAATTAAATAAAATATTAAATGGCTTTACATCTGCTAAGTTCATGGCATAAACCAACACAGACATGTTCCTGTTTTTAGTGTTTACATGGCTTTATATTGTAGCTGTTATGATATGATGCGCAGCCACGGAGCTCCAGGGGGAAGCTGACAGCAGCTGCCCGGAAACAGAGCGCCATTCCCGGCTTGAAAAAGAAAAACACACCGCTGAAGCCCCGGAGCTCGAATGTCCGGCGTAAAACTAACTTGACCGCGGTTTAATGTGACACAGATGTGTTTACTGTATATAGCTCTGCAGACATTGAACGTTGTTGTCTTGCGGTGTTTAAATACTTCCACACAGCGGACACATGTTACTTTGTTACGATGAAAAGTCGGCTAGCTGCTAGGCTAGCTAACATGTTACTCACCAGTGTCAGATCTTGAAACAGAAACAAGTGTCCAGCTCCATGTAAACAGTGATCCATAACCAATTGTGACCAGCTCCATGTAAAGAATCCATAAACAAACGACCCGCTTTTTGAAAACGATGCCAAAACAAACCCAACAGAGTACTCAGTCAGCTCCTCACGCTGCAGCTGGCTGCAAACTATGACATGGATTTCCTGAATGTGAGGCGGGTCGTATTACTCTGGGATCATGAGACACGCCTCCGTTCAGGAAATCCATTCCATAGTTTGAAGCCAACGTGCATCATGGATCAGAAAATATCGGCAGGTTGGATCAAAAATCTGATACGTAAATTATGCTGGTATCGGATGGTTTCCGCTTCTTGCTCAGAGGGCGGGCCAGAGGGAGGGCCAGGCTCCGTGATACACGGGCACTGGCCCGTGTGGGCCCGTGTCCAGAACCGCCAGTGAATATCACATCATGCTGATGCTGATCTGTTTTCTTGTTGCTGTGTTCATCTGTGACCATCTGCTCATACAGACTCATGTTCGTGCTGCTGTTTATAATGATGTTTTTCCACTACATTAGGGCTTAGTGTATTACTAGTTGATGTTTTTCTTAGTTAATTCTAGATGTTATTACTGTTTTTCTCTTGCATTTGTTGTTGGATGTAACTGGGACCCCGTGTACATAATCTCGTTTTCATCACATGTACCACATGCGGTGCAAATGACAATAAAGACTCTCTGAAAAGTGCGTCCTCCAGGAAAAACTACAGAAATCACTGCACTTCGGCATGTAGCAGGAAAAATGTAAAAAAAAACTACAAGCCCAAAACCGGAAAAGTTGGCACGTTGTGCAAATCGCAAATAAAAACAGAATACAATGACTTGCAAATCTTTTTCAACCCATATTCAACTGAATAGAATGCAAAGACAATATATTTAATGTTCGAACGGAGAAACTTTATTTTGTTTTGCAAATAACCATTAACTTAGAATTCAATGGCAGCAACACATTGCAAAAAAGTTGGCACAGGGACATATTTACCACTGTGTTACATCGCCTTTCCTTTTAACAACACTCAGTAAACGTTTGGGAACTGAGGAGACCAATTTTTGAAGCTTTTCAGGTGGAATTCTTCCCCATTCTTGCTTGATGTACAGCTTAAGTTGTTCAACAGTCCGGGGTCTCCGTTGTCGTATTTTACGTTTCATAATGCGCCACACATTTTCAATGGGGGACAGGTCTGGACTGCAGGCAGGCCAGGGGAGGACCCGCACTCTTTTGCTACGAAGCCACGCTGTTGTAACACGTGCAGAATGTGGCTTGGCATTGTCTTGCTGAAATAAGCTGGGGCGTCCATGAAAAAGACGTCGCTTGGATGGCAGCATATGTTGCTCCAAAACCTGTATGTACCTTTCAGCATTAATGGTGCCTTCACAGATGTGTAAGTTACCCATGCCTTGGGCACTAATGCACCCCCATACCATCACAGATGCTGGCTTTTGAACTTTGCGCCTATAACAGTCCTGATGGTTCTTTTCCTCTTTGGTCCGTAAGACACGACGTCCACAGTTTCCAAAGACAATTTGAAATGTGGACTCATCAGACCACAGAACACTTTTCCACTTTGCATCAGTCCATCTCAGATGAGCTCGGGCCCAGCAAAGCCGGCGGCGTTTCTGGATCTTGTTGATGAATGGCTTTTGCTTTGCATAGTAGAGCTTTAACTTGCACTTACAGATGTAGCGACGAACTGTAGTTACTGACAGTGGTTTTCTGAAGTATTCCTGAGCCCATGTGGTGATATCTTTTACACACTGATGTCGGTTTTTGATGCAGTACCGCCTGAGGGATCGAAGGTCACGGGCATTCAATGTTGGTTTTCGGCCTTGCCCCTTACGTGTAGTGATTTCTCCAGATTCTCTGAACCTTTTGATGATATTACGGACCGTAGATGGTGAAATTCCTAAATTCCTTGCAATAGCTCGTTGAGAAAAGTTGTTCTTGAACTGTTCGACAATTTGCCCACGCATTTGTTCACAGAGTGGTGACCCTCGCCCCATCCTTCTATGTGGATGACTGAGCATGTCAAGGAAGCTGCTTTTATACCCAATCATGGCACCCACCTGTTCCCAATTTGCATGTTCACCTGTGGGATATTCCAAATAAGTGTTTGATGAGCATTCCTCAAATTTCTCTGTCTTCTTTGTCACTTGTGCCAGCTTTTTTGAAACATGTTGCAGGCATCAAATTCCAAATGAGCTAATAATTGCAAAAAATAACAAAGTTTACCAGTTCGAACGTTAAGTATGTGGTCTTTGCAGTGTGTTCAATTGAATATAGGTTGAAAAAGATTTGCAAGTCATTGTATTCTGTTTTTATTTGCGATTTCCACAACGTGCCAACTTTTCTGGTTTTGGGCTTGTATTTCTTTAAGCTACTGACTTGAAAAAAGCATACTAAGTATGTTTATGTGTGTTGTTTACTATATGAAATTCTTGTTATATCGATTTTTTTCAGATTTGATTACATTTCTCCTTTAAGTCACTAAGTGTCATAACTTTCTCATTACAGTATTTCTGGTTCAAAATCACCGTGCACCTTTCTTCATCTGCTGGGAGGATGATGATGTTCTTGTCCTTGCTGAGAGTGGTGAGTGTGTCCCTAGCAAGCATCCATCAGGGCACTAAAGATCTTTTTTTTTTTTTATTATTATTAAAACAAACAGAACTACAGAACACTACATAAACAAAAATATATATACAAACTCTCGTGAATGATAACATAACTACAATCTACAAGCTAGGGGGCGGTTTACAAAATGATGAAAGTTGGAAAAAAAAAATATATATATATCAAAATACAATAAATGAAAAAGTACACAAAGGAGCAAGACAATATTAGAAACTTAAAACAGCAAGTTTTTAGATAACTGTTGTGAGATAGCCTGGCCCTCGCCTTCCTGCACAGCTCCGCTCAATTCTCATTTCCCTTCACTGCTCAGTCTGGGACTTCTCCCATAGACAACGATTTCTCTGGCTGATTTTTGACCGGACCAATCAGAGAACAGAAGGGGCGGAGTTTTTGGCCCCTAACCCACGCCCCCACCTGTCCCGGCGCGCAGCCAGCGAGCAGCCGCATGTTCTCATTCAAAGCGATGCAAAGCGATGCAGGACTGTTTTATATGTGACACAAATGTGTTAAATTCCCCTTCTTAATCCCTTATTTGGAGTTTTCTTTTGTTTTTTTGCCAAAAGTCAAGTTATCGCTCCCTCCTCATCCTCCTCATCCTCCTCCTCCTCCTCTCTCTCCGCTGAGTGCAAAGAATAAGGAAATGATATGGAGATAGGACGATGACGAAATGGGCGTGGACAAATACAGAAGGGGCGTGAACAAATACAGATCTCACGAGAGCAAATACATGCCTCGAGGGAGCAATTTACTCTCGTGCGAGCGCAAATCAGCCCCGCGCGTGTAATGGGGATGAGCGCGAGCGTAGAAAAGAGATCCGAGCGCGCGCACGTGCGCTCGGAGGACAACTACATGCTCTCGCGTGCAAAATGTTTCTACTGACAGACTCTCCCTCTCGCTCACGGTTCAGACTTTTGGCAGCCAGTGGGAGGATCCAGACCACGACACATGATTGGCTGCAGTCTTCCTGTCCTCTGTGATTGGGTGTAACACTTCCTGAACCTGAAAATGTAAAATACTGTAAATAGATACCTCTGGACTATTGAGAATGAACTTTCTTGTTAAATAAATAGATTTATCTAAATATACTTCAAGTACATTGTTATAAAATATATGTTGCACTTTATGAAGTACTATTTTTTGCTAAATATAAAATACATTTCAATCAAATATATTTCTAAAAGGAATCTTCATATAAACTTTTTAACTGCATGTTTCATTCAACCTTTATTTATGCATCTCATTGAGCCTCGAGGACTCATTTACAAGAGAGACCTGGCTACAAACAAAGAATGATGACAACAGTGACAACAATAGACAGTTATAAAGAGGCATACAGATTTTTTTAACAAATTAAAATAAGATGGCAAAAACAGCTAGATTATAAGGTGAATGTAGAAAAGTAAAAACAGGAACTTTAGAACAATGTGTGTGATCACTGGTCAGTGGAAGTTCTGCTGGACTTCTCATTTGGTTCTGGGCGATGAAAACAAATGGTTTCATTCATTCAACCTTTATTTATACAGGTTGGAACCTCCTTCAGTCTCACACGGCCTGACTGTGTCTTTGTGAAGTGCCCTCTCACAAAATGTGCCTGTAGAGTGATACTAGTTTATTTCCTTGCACATTTCTTTCACAGATAAACATTTTGAGCCCTGATTAAAAATGTTTGTGCAGATTAAAGGTGGTGTGACATGATTTTGTAACTATGCATAAAATTGCCCAACATAAATATCTTTTATCATTCAACTATGTTCGTTTTTGCAAACAAACTTATAAATATATTTAATTTTGATTTAAGATTGATTTTAAACTTCGCACCGTGTTTATTCATGGGAAATCCGATTACACACGAATGCACCATCTGTGACGTAGTGTGAGGCAGAGGGCTCTGGTCTCTTTAATAGCGGACAATTTAAAACCTGACATATTTATCAATCTATGTGAAGATTTGAGTTATTTGTCTTCAGTTGTGGGAAGCAGAAAATTGTTTGGGGGATGAAACAAGAAACAGCAGGATCTAATTTAGGACTGATGCTGTATGAGACTTACCATTCAGCCTGAACTTCAGGTGGAGGGAGGCGGGGGTCCAAGGGTGCAGCTTTGTTGCATCCTTCACAAAGTATTTCATCTTTTGGGAAAGTGAAAAGGCTCACTTGTTCACTGATGATACTAGAACACCCAAACGCAACACAACGTAACAGCAATTTTCAAGTAAAAACAAAAACAAACAAAAAACGCGATCTGCTGGCGAGCAGCTGACACATGCGCACTGACAAGCCCAGGGCTCTGCCGCACACTACGTCACAGTGGTGCATTCATGTGTAATCGGATTTCCCATGAATAAACACGGCCCAAAGTTTAAAATCAAATTTAAATCAAAATTATATATATATATATATATATACAGCAAACCCCCGATTTACGAACGAGTTAGGGACCTAAGAACGGTTCGCAGCTCGATCCGTTCGTAGGTAGGGGGTGAAAATTATATTTAAAAAAAAATTATTCATTCATTCATTCATTCAACCTTTATTTATCATGCTAACGGAGCGCGCACACACATTAAATGTACAGTAGTGTACTGTAATGTTAAACATTGCTATTCACATTTACAGAATAAATAAAAATATATTTTCTTACTTTGAGATGGTCAAAGCCGACATCTTAGGTTGCCATGCGTTGATTGTTGTCGGGGCCGAGCAGCGCGGCGGCCGGCCAGTGAACCACCGCAGCTGCTCCAGACCTGTGTTAGCTAGCTGGCTAGCTTCTGCTAGCCAAGCCATGAGCTGGTGTTGGAGCGGCGGCGCGATCAATCTGTAGCTCCTGCTCCAGCCTGAGACGTCCACAGAGCTCACAGAGACGTTTCCAGCTCGTAATTAATCCATATGAAGCCATCCTGGTCACCAGTCTTCGGCCGGCTACCGTGTTAGCTCCCGTGTTAGCTTCTGGAGCTAGCCAGGCCGGAGGTGTAGCCAGGCCGGCCGGAGGTGTTCGCACGGCGGCCTGGCACGATCGGCGATAAATCCGCTGCTGCCTGAGACATCCACAAAGTTCACAGAGACGTTTCCAGCTAGTAATTAATCCATATGAAGCCATCCTGGTCACCAGTCTTCGTCCGGCTCTCGGCAGCTAACCTAAGATGGCGTCCGGTGTTCTACATTAATTTGTGACCGTGTAAACTGAAGACCTACTTCCTGTTGCCCAAGATTGCTCAGAAATTGCTCAAAAATGATCAGAAATGATCTTTTTTATCATAATTATTATTTATAAAGCCTTTAAAACAACCAGAACATGAAATTAAGAACATTTAAACACAAAAACACACAAAAAAAAAAAAAAATTTTTTTTTTTTTTAATACAGTAATTTCATATTTTTATTAAATATGATATGTTCGTAGGTCCCGTGGTTCGCAGGTCGATGGGGTCGTAGGTCGGGGGTCACCTGTATATATATATATATATATATATGATATATATATATATATATATATATATATATATGATATATATATAATATATATATATATATGGTAAATGGTAAATGGAGCTTATTTATATAGCGCCTTCCAGCCCCCTCTGAGGAGCCCCAAAGCGCTTTACAATACGAGCCATCTACCCATTCATACACACATTCATACACCGTTAGTGGTAGCCTGCCTTGTAGGGCGCTATCCAGACCTACCGGGAGCAACTCGGGGTTAAGTGTCTTGCCCAGGGACACAACGACACATGGTGGGCGGATGCGGGACTCGAACCTCCGACCTTCCGATTGGGGGTCGACTGCCATTACCACTGTGCCACGGCCGCCCATATATATATATATAAGTTTGTTTGCAAAAACGAACATAGTTGAACACAAGATACTGTATTTATGTTGAGCCATTTTATGAAAAGTTAAAAAATCATGTCAGTGGAGCTTTAAACTTACATCACTCAGTTTTGTGTTGTTGTGATGATGATGGTGGTGATGTTGCTCCTGCTGACTTGAGATGATGTAATTAATAAACAGTATAAATAATAGTAAAAGTACTTTATTAAAGCTTGTTTTACATTTAACATATTTTATAATGAATTGTTTGGTAATTTATTTTTGCACAATTTTGACATGAATAAAAGAAGAGAAAAGTGCACAAGAAGCTAAAATAGTACTAAAATGTGAGTAAATATCTGTTAAAGCATTTACGTAACAAATCTGTCATTAAATAATACAAATACATGTGTGTTGTTATACTGTACAGTATAACATACACTGTGTGTATGTTATACTGTACAGTATATACATGATACACACACACATTGTATTAATATACCGGTACATAATATTTGAACGCTGCAACATTGTCAGATTAGAACTATCAGTTTGTTTTGATTTTAGGTCCCCTGTTACTCTCATGTGAATAAAGCAGTGGGATAATGTCTGTACAGAAAATATTCTATAACACAAGTTCATCTTTTGGGTATTACTACTGTTCTGGAAGTTGGAAATGTCTTAATAATTTAGTTTGAAAATGAAGAAAAAAGAAAACGTCCACAGTTTTGATCTATCGGTATTTTATTTTGAAGGAGAATTTTGAGTTGGCAGTGCATTGTGGGGTAGCAGCAGTTATAGTTATATATTATATATACTGTACTGTAGTTATATATTGAAGCTCTCGGCCCTGACCTCTCTGGATGGTTTTCAGAATCTGTTGGAATCCTGGCAAAAACCAATGCAGATATGTTCCTGTCTTTGATATTTTTTTGTACATCTACCTTGTAATGTTTTTGCAACTTTTTCTTTCCTTTTGTTTATTGTAATATATTTGTATCATTGATGTTCATCATTCTTTAGTTTGTAGCAGGTCGCTTTCGTAAATGAGCCCTCGAAGCTCAATAAGATTTACCTGACTAAATAAAGGTTGAATGAATAATAGTTAGGAAAACGTTTTTGCAGAGAGAAAGCCTGTCTGTTAATGTATAAATTTCACCTCTTGAGTCATCAATCTTTTCTTTCACCTCCAAAAGCAATGGCTGTAAGTTCGCCATCTTATTTTAATTTGTTAAAAAAAATCTGTATGCCTCTTTTAACTGTCTATTGTTGTCACTGTTGTCATCATTCTTTGTTTGTCTCTCTTGTAAATGAGTCCTCGAGGCTCAATGAGATGCATAAATAAAGGTTGAATGAAACGTGCAGTTAAAAAGTTTATATGAAGATTCCTTTTAGAAATATATTTGATTGAAATGTATTTTATATTTAGCAAAAAATAGTACTTCATAAAGTGCAACAAAATATATTTTATAACAATGTACTTGAAGTATATTTAGATAAATCTATTTATTTAACAAGAAAGTTCATTCTCAATAGTCCAGAGGTATCTATTTACAGTATTTTACATTTTCAGGTTCAGGAAGTGTTACACCCAATCACAGAGGACAGGAAGACTGCAGCCAATCATGTGTCGTGGTCTGGATCCTCCCACTGGCTGCCAAAAGTCTGAACCGTGAGCGAGAGGGAGAGTCTGTCAGTAGAAACATTTTGCACGCGAGAGCATGTAGTTGTCCTCCGAGCGCACGTGCGCGCGCTCAGATCTCTTTTCTACGCTCGCGCTCATCCCCATTAAGCCTAGGATATAGTTGACGCGTCGCATAGGGCGCGCGGCCAAAGTGACGCAATCGCGAAGTCCCCGCCCCCGCGCTTTGGCCAGCGCGTTGGTTTCGCGCGTGGTCGTGCACCTCCCAGATTTTGAAGCTCCGCAAGCCTAGCGCGCGCGCCGAATTGATTGACAGGTCGGGTGTGGACCTCACCGACAGCCTTCACGCCAGATTCTGCAGCTGTCTGCGCCGCTGTGGTCGTGGAAACGGCGTCGCGACGCATGGAGGAATGTTTTGTGACACACAATGTTAAAATTCTCCTTCATTCCTGATCTGGAGTCGGACTTTTCTTTTGTTTTTTCGCCAAAAGTCACGTGATCGCTTTCTCCTCCGCTGACTCCATGCATTGAAAGCCGCAAATAAAGACAACAGTTCAGCACGCGAGCAGAAAGCTATTTGTTTTTGTTGTGTGATTTCAAACAGTTCTTCTTCTACGGTAGATTTCTTCTTCTACACCCTTTCTTGCAACATATGCACAGGTTTTAGAGGGTACTGCCACCTGCTGGTCCGTAAAAGAACAGCACTTTGCCAAGCGCTGCCGTGCCACACTATAAACGCATGCACAGTGCGCGCGCAGCACGCGCGCTCCAGCTTGCGGACCAAAGCGCGACTATATCCGAGCCTTTACACGCGCGGGGCTGATTTGCGCTCGCACGAGAGTAAATTGCTCCCTCGAGGCATGTATTTGCTCTCGTGAGATCTGTATTTGTTCACGCCCCTTCTGTATTTGTCCACGCCCATTTCGTCATCGTCCTATCTCCATAGTAAAAGCATGAAGTCGCACGCGCGCTCCAGCCTGCGCGCTCCAGCCTGCGGACCAAAGTGCGAGTATAACTCGGCCTTTAGTTCAATTTTGTCAGCCTCTTGGGTCATTAAATATCATGTTACATATTTTTTAGATGGTCCCCCCCTCCCCCATCTTCTCTTGGGATGCAGCGTCAGTTCTCTGCCCCAGGTGGTGTGGCCAACTCCCCTAACTCCAAACTCCAACATAGGAAGACCTCCCTGGAGGCACATGGATCAC
>JBBPBX010031525.1:23459-34471 GCA_038048925.1 Garcialebias charrua
GATCGATCTACGTTCCCACCCTCATCTATGGTCATGAGCTTTGGGTTATGACCGAAAGAACGAGATCTCGGATACAAGCGGCTGAAATGAGTTTTCTCCGCAGGGTGTCTGGACTCTCCCTTAGAGATAGGGTGAGAAGCTCAGTCATCCGGGAGGGACTCGGAGTAGAGCCGCTGCTTCTCCACATCGAGAGGAGCCAGTTGAGGTGGCTCGGGCATCTGGTTAGGATGCCTCCTGGACGCCTCCCTGGTGAGGTGTTCCGGGCATGTCCCACCGGGAGGAGACCCAGAGGAAGACCCAGGATACGCTGGAGGGACTATGTTTCTCGGCTGGCCTGGGAACGCCTTGGGATTCCCCCAGAGGAGCTGCTCCAAGTGGCTGGGGAGAGGGAAGTCTGGGCCTCCCTACTTAGGCTGCTACCCCCGCGACCCGACCCCGGATAAGCGGAAGAAAATGGATGGATGGATGGATGGATGGATGGATGGATGGATGGACGTTTCGCTCTTTAGAAAGCTCCTCGGATGAACCATTCTGACCGGACCGTTCTGTATGGTTCTGATTTCTATAAATCAGCACAACATGTTCGAAGCAACATTAGTTAATGAAGCTGAACTGGTGCAGGCAGGTCGCTTCACCGGCCATTTAAATAAAAATCAAGTTATTTACTGAACATTAAAGACCTTAGGATGTGCTGTATTCATCTAGAACGACTTCTTTTTCATTAGGATGGTTTAAATTGAGTCATGCCCCAGGCTGCTGCTGGTGCATCGAGCTGTTTCTTAATTACAGCCCTGAAGCTGCAGGATTCTCCGGATGTTGGTGTAACCTCACACGTCCAGCTACCTAAGAACGGTTTAATTGTAGCAGCCGGACGCCATCTGTCATTCTGAAATCTCTGTAGCATCGAAGCTCAGAGACCTGATCCCAGGCCGAGCTCCTCGTCCTCCTGTTTTAAAGCCTTCTTACCTTCCAGCTTCTAATGTGGAGCTTCTGCAGCTCTGAAGCCTGATTTAAGAAGAAGAGAAGAGTGGCAGGTGAAGGAGGAGAGCCTCTGAGGAGCTTCTGATCAATCACAGCTGGCTCTTTTCTTCTTTGGCTAAATGTTCCGTCACTCCAGCTGACTGAGCTCTCTGCAGCTTCGCTGGGATTCACTGTCACAAGCTGTGAGATGAGGAATGTCTGAAAACTGCAGAGTGACTCGTCAGAGGACCACAGAGCGACTTGTCAGAGGACCACAGAGCGACTCGTCAGAGGACCAAAAAGCGACTCGTCAGAGGACTGCAGAGCGACTCGTCAGAGGACCACAGAGCAACTTGTCAGAGGACCACAGAGCAACTTGTCAGAGGACCACAGAGCGACTCGTCAGAGGACCACAGAGCAACTTGTCAGAGGACCAAAAAGCGACTCGTCAGAGGACTGCAGAGCGACTCGTCAGAGGACCACAGAGCAACTTGTCAGAGGACCACAGAGCAACTTGTCAGAGGACCACAGAGCAACTTGTCAGAGGACCACAGAGCAACTTGTCAGAGGACCACAGAGCGACTCGTCAGAGGACCAAAAAGCGACTCGTCAGAGGACTGCAGAGCGACTCGTCAGAGGACCACAGAGCAACTTGTCAGAGGACCACAGAGCAACTTGTCAGAGGACCACAGAGCGACTCGTCAGAGGACTGCAGAGCAACTCGTCAGAGGACCACTGAGCGACTCGTCAGAGGACCACAGAGCGACTTGTCAGAGGACCACAGAGCAACTTGTCGGAGGACCACATAGCGACTCGTCAGAGGACCACAGAGCGACTCGTCAGAGGACCACAGAGCGACTCGCGAGAGGACTGCAGAGCGACTCATCAGAGGACCACAGAGCAACTTGTCAGAGGACCACAGAGCGACTCGTCAGAGGACTGCAGAGTGACTCGTCAGAGGACCGCAAAGCAACTTGTCAGAAGACCACAGAGCGACTCCTCAGAGGACCGCAGAGCGACTCATCAGAGGACCACAGAGCAACTTGTCGGAGGACCACAGAGCAACTCGTCAGAGGACTGCAGAGCGACTCGTCAGAGGACCACAGAGTGACTCGTCAGAGGACCACAGAGCAACTTGTCGGAGGACCACAGAGCAACTTGTCAGAAGACAACAGAGCGACTCGTCAGAGGACCACAGAGCGACTCGTCAGAGGACTACAGAGCAACTCGTCAGAGGACCAGAGAGCGACTCGTCAGAGGACTGCAGAGCGACTCATCAGAGGACCACAGAGCAACTTGTCGGAGGACCACAGAGCGACTCGTCAGAGGACTGCAGAGCGACTCGTCAGAGGACCACAGAGTGACTCGTCAGAGGACCACAAAGCAACTCGTCAGAGGACCACAGAGCGACTCGTCAGAGGACCACAGAGCAACTTGTCGGAGGACCACAGAGCGACTCGCCAGAGGACCACAGAGCAACTCGTCAGAGGACTGCAGAGCGACTCATCAGAGGACCACAGAGCAACTTGTCAGAGGACCACAGAGCGACTCGTCAGAGGACCACAGAGCGACTCATAAGAGGACCACAGAGTGACTCGTCAGAAGACCACAGAGCGACTCGTCAGAGGACCACAGAGCACCTAGTCAGAGGACTACAGAGCAAGTTGTCAGAGGAAAGCAGAGCAACTCATCAGAGGACCGCAGAGCAACTCGTCAGAAGACCACAGAGCGACTCGTCAGAGGACCACAGAGCGACTCGTCAGAGGACAACAGAGCAGCTCGTCAGAAGATCACAGAGCGACTCGTCAGAGGACCACAGAGCGACTCGTCAGAGGACCACAGAGCGACTCGTCAGAGGACCACAGAGCGACTCGTCAGAGGACCACAGAGCGACTTGTCAGAGGACCGCAGAGCAACTCGTCAGAGGACCAAAAAGTGACTGATCAGAGGACCGCAGAGCAACTAGTCTGAGGACCACAGAGCAACTCATCAGAGGACCACAGAGCGACTCGTTCGAAGACCACAGAGTGCTCACCCAAGGGCCACAGAGGGACTCGTCAGAGGACCACAAAGCAACTCCTCAGAGGACCACAGAGTGACTCATCAGAGGACCACAGAGCAACTTGCCAGAGGACCGCAGAGCAACTCATCTGAGGACCACAGAGCAACTCATCAGAGGACCACAGAGCGACTCGTTCGAGGACCACAGAATGCTCACCCAAGTGCCGCAGAGTGACTTGTCAGAGGACCACAGAGCGACTTGTCAGAGGACCACAGAGCAACTTGTCAGAGGACCACAGAGCAACTTGTCGGAGGACCGCAGAGCAACTAGTCAGAGGACCACAGAGTGACTCATCAAAGGACCACAGAGCAACTTGTCAGGACCGCAGAGCAACTAGTCAGAGGACCGCAAAGTGACTCTTCAGGGTACCACTGAGCAACTTGTCAGAGGATCTCAGAGCAACTCGTCAGAAAACCACAAAGCAACTCGTCAGAGGACCACAGAGCGACTCGTCAGACAACCACAGTGCGACTCGTTAGAGGACCGCAGAGCAACTTGTCAGAGGACTACAGAGCAACTCGTCAGAGGACCAGAGAGCGACTCGTCAGAGGACTGCAGAGCAACTCATCAGAGGACCACAGAGCAACTTGTCGGAGGACCACAGAGCGACTCGTCAGAGGACTGCAGAGCGACTCGTCAGAGGACCACAGAGTGACTCGTCAGAGGACCACAAAGCAACTCGTCAGAGAACCACAGAGCGACTCGTCAGAGGACCACAGAGCAACTTGTCGGAGGACCACAGAGCGACTCATCAGAGGACCACAGAGCAACTCGTCAGAGGACTGCAGAGCGATTCATCAGAGGACCACAGAGCAACTTGTCAGAGGACCACAGAGCGACTCGTCAGAGGACCGCAGAGTAACTTGTCAGAGGACCACAGAGCGACTTGTCAGAGGACCACAGAGCGACTCATCAGAGGACCACAGAGCGACTCGTCAGAAGACCACAGAGCGACTCGTCAGAGGACCACAGAGCACCTAGACAGATGACTACAGAGCAAGTTGTCAGAGGAAAGCAGAGCAACTCATCAGAGGACCGCAGAGCAACTCGTCAGAAGACCACAGAGCGACTCGTCAGAGGACCACAGAGCGACTCGTCAGAGGACCACAGAGCGACTCGTCAGAGGACCACAGGGCAACTTGTCAGAGGACTGCAGAGCAACTCGTCAGAGGACCACAGAGTGACTCGTTCGAGGACCACAGAGTGCTCACCCATGGGCCGCAGAGCAACTCGTCTGAGGACCACAGAGCAACTCATCAAAGGATCACATAGCGACTCGTTTGAGGACCACAGATTTCTCACCCAAGGGCCGCAGAGCGACTCATCAGAGGACCACCGAGCGACTCGTCAGAAGACCACAGAGCGACTCGTCAGAGGACCACAGAGCACCTAGTCAGAGGACTACAGAGCAAGTTGTCAGAGGAAAGCAGAGCAACTCATCAGAGGACCGCAGAGCAACTCGTCAGAAGACCACAGAGCGACTCGTCAGAGGACCACAGAGCGACTCGTCAGAAGATCACAGAACGACTCGTCAGAGGACCACAGAGCGACTCGTCAGAGGACCACAGAGCAACTCATCAGAGGACCGCAGAGCAACTCGCCAGAAGACCACAGAGCAACTCGTCAGAGGACCACAGAGCGACTCGTCAGAGGACCACAGAGCGACTTGTCAGAGGACCGCAGAGCAACTCGTCAGAGGACCAAAAAGTGACTCATCAGAGGACCACAGAGCGACTCGTTCGAAGACCACAAAGTGCTCACCCAAGGGCCACAGAGGGACTCGTTAGAGGACCACAAAGCAACTCCTCAGAGGACCACAGAGTGACTCATCAGAGGACCACAGAGCAACTTGCCAGAGGACCGCAGAGCAACTCATCTGAGGACCACAGAGCAACTCATCAGAGGACCACAGAGCAACTCGTTCGAGGACCACAGAATGCTCACCCAAGTGCCGCAGAGTGACTTGTCAGAGGACCACAGAGCGACTTGTCAGAGGACCACAGAGCAACTTGTCAGAGGACCACAGAGCAACTTGTCAGAGGACCGCAGAGCAACTAGTCATAGGACCACAGAGTGACTCATCAAAGGACCACAGAGCAACTTGTCAGAGGACCGCAGAGCAACTAGTCAGAGGACCACAGAGTGACTCATCAAAGGACCACAGAGCAACTTGTCAGAGGACCACAGAGCAACTTGTCAGAGGACCACAGAGCAACTCATCTGAGGACCACTGAGCAACTTGTCAGAGGACCTCAGAGCAACTCGTCAGAAAACCACAAAGCAACTTGTCAGAGGACCACAGAGCGACTCGTCAGACAACCACAGTGCGACTCGTTAGAGGACCGCAGATCAACTCGTCAGAGGACTACAGAGCAACTCGTCAGAGGACCAGAGAGCGACTCGTCAGAGGACTGCAGAGCGACTCATCAGAGGACCACAGAGCAACTTGTCGGAAGACCACAGAGCAACTCATCAGAGGACTGCAGAGCGACTCGTCAGAGGACCACAGAGTGACTCGTCAGAGGACCACAAAGCAACTCGTCAGAGGACCACAGAGCGACTCGTCAGAGGACCACAGAGCAACTTGTCGGAGGACCACAGAGCGACTCATCAGAGGACCACAGAGCAACTCGTCAGAGGACTGCAGAGCGACTCATCAGAGGACCACAGAGCAACTTGTCAGAGGACCACAGAGCGACTCGTCAGAGGACCGCAGAGTAACTTGTCAGAGGACCACAGAGCGACTCGTCAGAGGACCACAGAGCGACTCATCAGAGGACCACAGAGCGACTCGTCAGAAGACCACAGAGCGACTCGTCAGAGGACCACAGAGCACCTAGTCAGATGACTACAGAGCAAGTTGTCAAAGGAAAGCTGAGCAACTCATCAGAGGACCGGAGAGCAACTCGTCAGAAGACCACAGAGCGACTCGTCAGAGGACCACAGAGCGACTCGTCAGAGGACAACAGAGCAGCTCGTCAGAAGATCACAGAGCGACTCGTCAGAGGACCACAGAGCGACTCGTCAGAGGACCACAGGGCAACTTGTCAGAGGACCGCAGAGCAACTCGTCAGAGGACCACAGAGTGACTCGTTCGAGGACCACAGAGTGCTCACCCATGGGCCGCAGAGCAACTCGTCTGAGGACCACAGAGCAACTCATCAGAGGATCACATAGCGACTCGTTTGAGGACCACAGATTTCTCACCCAAGAGCCGCAGAGTGACTCATCAGAGGACCACAGAGCGACTCGTCAGAGGACCACAGAGCAACTTGTCAGAGGACCACAGAGCAACTTGTCAGAGGACCACAGAGCAACTTGTCAGAGGACCACAGAGCAACTCGTCAGAGGACCACAGAGCAACTCGTCAGAGGACCACAGAGCGACTCGTCAGAGGACCGTAGAGCGACTTGTCAGAGGACCACAGAGCAACTCGTCAGAGGGCCAAAAAGTGACTGATCAGAGGACCGCAGAGCAACTAGTCTGAGGACCACAGAGCAACTCATCAGAGGACCACAGAGCGACTCGTTCGAAGACCACAGAGTGCTCACCCAAGGGCCACAGAGTGACTCGTCAGAGGACCACAAAGCAACTCCTCAGAGGACCACAGAGTGACTCATCAGAGGACCACAGAGCAACTTGTCAGAGGACCGCAGAGCAACTCGTCTGAGGACCACAGAGCAACTCATCAGAGGACCACAGAGCGACTCGTTCGAGGACCACAGAATGCTCACCCAAGTGCCGCAGAGTGACTTGTCAGAGGACCACAGAGCGACTTGTCAGAGGAAGTTAATTTGAAGCGTTTGAGTTGATTACGAGTCTATAAAGTTGTGTTCTGTTGTGCTAAGCTAACGTTAAAGAGCTACGTGTCCCACACGTTTTGTTTATGAGCTGTGTTGGATGAAGAGAGCTGTGAACTGTCAATCACTCTCGTAGCGAACGCTGATTCGCTGATTTGGGAACGCACGCTGTTGCGAACAACCCACTTTGTCGTCATTTCCGGCACTGCACTGGTCGAAGGTAAGAAACTACATTCACCATGAATGCTTGGAATGAACTACAAACGTTGTGATTGATTGGTTGACGTCACGTATCTGTTTAGCGAGCTCCGCCTCGCTCAACGGAAGCTGGTGACGCGCTGCGTCGACCCGCCTACTTGTGTCGTCATTTCCAGGTGCACTTCGGGTGACAAGCAGTTCACACACTCACAGTGAGTTTAAACACTCATTTAAAGCCATCTAAACTGTCTAACAACATAGATTTGTCTCTGACAAGAACGTGGTTCGAGCGTTTATCACGAACACACTAGAAACTAACTCTAAAAGGTAGTTTTCAGTTAAATACTGAATGAAATAAATCAGTCTCCTCGTGATAAGTTTTAAGACTTGAAGCTGCCCCCTGTTGGTTAAAAGACGTTGACAGATGAGTTTTCTCATAAAACATCATAAAAAAGTCAGCATTTTTATGGTGAAATTACCAGCTTAAAAATTGTTCTGTACACTAACAGAAAATCCTGTTTATTTTAAATAAAAAATTTAGAATAACAGAGGTACAGACAAACATTTTTGCTTATTTTATATATAAAAGAATTTAAAATAACAAACAAAAAGTACACTTCTCGCTCCAGATACATTCTCTTGGAAAAAAGAATTAAACAAATCTGCTAAATTTTGATTCAAACAAAATCAAAACATCACGATGGCAGACAAAGAAGAAGTAGATATGGAGCTGGTCACAGACTCAGGTGCAGACCCAGAGGTGAATCCTCCTGTATCAGATCCTGAATCAGATCATGAACCAGACCCTGAATCAAATCCTGAATCGGACAAAGAGTCAGATGCAGAATCAGGTCCAGAGCCAGTGGACCCTGATCCTCAAGGCCCGGATCAAAAGGCTGAAGTTGATGGGCCAGACTGGATTGATAAGGTTTTGGGACAGCTTGCAGAAAAATTTACAGATTATGGTAAAACGATGCCTGAAATGAATCCACCAACGTTATGCTCTGAGCTGACAAAAGTGGCAAGCGGTGGCTCGAAAAAGGAAGCAAAAAAGGTCAGTATGGAGCGCTTAGCAAAGCTGGCCCTGTTACTAAAGGCAAGGTTGGACCAGGAAGTCAGAGAAAATTCAGCTCTAGAGCATGATTTGAAGCGTGAACAAAGAAAACGTAAGGCGGAAAGATCAACATTAAATGTTGATTTACAACTAGCTCGAGCTGAAGCTGAAAAACTGCAGGTGGAGGTTCAGTCACTAAAACAGTCTCAGGCGAACGATACGACTCAACTGGTTTGCGATCTTAAACAGGCTGAGATTGAACGTTTAACTAAAAGTTTACAGGAGACAAGGGAGACACGGGATGACCTCATGAAATGCCAAGATCATACTTTAAAGTTATACGAGGCGACCAAACAGCAAAATCTCAGGATTAATGCTCAACATGATGCGGCCGTTCTTGAAAAAGAAGAACTCCACAGTCGGTGTTGTGCCTTACAACGCGAGTCTATAGACGACCGAGCGGAATTAAAAGAGTGCAGGGAGAAGCTGGCCTCAACTGAATACAAATTAAACCAAGAAAAGAAAAAACGTCTGGCATTAATTAAGGGTCAGTCTCTAGATGAGCCCAGACCTCCAACACCACCGCCTAGAACATCAACTCCATCACCTAAACCACCACGCCGTCCCTTAGGGCCTCTAAAACCGACAATCCCACCGGATGCACCGGTAAGTGGATCTGATAATAACCCACAAATACCTCTATCAATGGCTGAACTACGGAATATGGCTAAAAGCATTCAAACCTTCGCTCCTGGCCCGATGGGCTCACATGAAACCAAGATCTATCTCGATGACCTTGACTTCCAGCTTCAACGCTTCCCAGAAGCTACAGCTGATGATAGAATCTGCCTGTTAAGGTTAACATCGGACAGGACAGTGCATGCTTTTATGAAGCGTCAACGAGAAGCAGTGATGAAAGACTACAGTCTTCTCTGTGCTGCGCTGATAAAGGAGTTTACTCCTTGCACGGGGCCCGATGGCATCATAGCAGCAGCTAACATCAAGCAAGGTAGGAATGAACACCCAAGGTCATATTATGACCGAATATTCCGTGCCTATTTCGGCGACAGATGCGAACCTGAAATGGAGGAGGAGGTAGGGTTTAAGTATATTTTCAGCCAAAACCTCTGCCCTGACATAAGGGAGAAAGTTCATGTCAGCGCGAACTACAAACGGAGGTCCATCGATGAAATAAGAGAGTGTGCGATAGATGTTTTTACAGGTCGCACACCAAACAAAACACCCTTTGAGGTGTGCCCGGGTGAGATGGTCAAATCCAACTCACTAGAGCTGGAAGGGGCGCGGAAAACGACTCCTTTTCCTACAAAAGGTGAGAAAAAACAGAATTTTCGACCTGACAAAACACGTAGCGAAGGTGTCCGCTGGAACTATGACCCGAAGTGGCTCAGACAAGACCCAGAGTTCGGAAGACGATATCAAAAGGGGGGTGCACGTCCTAAGGATAAGAAAGATGGTCACAAGAGTAAACCATATAACAATGGGTGGTCCCAACAGGAACCCCCAAGTCAAGGACAAGCCCCTCCTACCCCTCGAACAGAACAGTCCGAGACAGGCAAAAAATCGCAAAAGTTCCAGAGGAAAGGCCGTAGCCCTCTATCCCCAGAAGACATGGAGAACATACGTCAGATGTTCGAAGTGTGGGGTAATACAAAAAATGAGAACAAACCTGGTGTGATGTGTAGCACTATCATTGATATTAACTCTGAGCACACAAATAACATCAATGCCACAATTGATGACAATCACCAAGGTACTGATAGTCAGGATACTGGCAATCAGGGTAACGACAGTCAAATCATTGACAGTCCGGGGTGTGACAGTCAACAGAACGTTAAATGTATCCATGACATCGTTGTTACGGAGTCCGAGAACCCCTCGTCTGGAAAAGGGGGGGAAAGCTCACTCACCAATGATAGTGGCTCGCCACAAACTGAACACTCAGACCCATGTGTGTCTGCACTACCAGTACTGATAAATGAAAGTCACACAGTCAGGGGTAGACGTGATAAACGTCGGAGAAAACCTGATAGGTTCCTGTGTAACATTATCAGAAAGGGGCCCGCTAAGAAAGCTTACCTGTCCATCACGTTGGAAGGGGTCCTCACAAAAGAGGCCCTCTTGGATGGTGGGGCAGACATAACCATTATGTCACCCACACTGTTGGAAGAGCTACGGCTAGCTGCTAACGGTGTTGACAGGGAAATACCCCTCAAAGAATGTGCTATAGTCTTGCAGGGCCTCTCGGATACGAGTACAACCCTGACAGCTATAGCCATGGTTCACATGCAGATTGGTGAAACGACATTGTACCACCCGGTACACGTGTCCACCGTTGACTCATTCCCATTTTTGGTTGGCCAAGACTTTATAAACCGCTTTGACGCGATTATAGATTATGGCGATCAAACAATGTGGACCAGAGTGAGCCAACCACTGCCGATCGATATGCCTACACAAGGTGACACTGACTGTTTAACAGCAGGTACCTCAGAAGGCACAAGGGAATCCTCAACCGAGAGCACAATCCCGGTAAGTGAACCTTCCAAAATAGGTGAGGCAGAAGAGGCCCAACAAGAGAGCCCCCTCTGCGAGCTGAAACAGTTGGCGCTCACCGAACACTACCTACCACAGGTAGTCAAAGGTGTTGAGATCCAAGGATCCCACACCGATGATGCTGTTCTATCTCCTTGGACGGAGAAATCAGCGATCAGCCAAGCTTTCTATGGAACCTTGGTTAAAAAACAGTTGGGTCTAGAAATGAACAAAAAGGCTTTCCGCTTTTCGTCAGACCCCAACGATAAACAGGTAATGACCGCAAAAGGGATCATTGACCTGAAGCTGCTCTGGAACCAACGAGAACTGGATCACCCGTTCCTCGTGGTCCCGAACTTACCACATGCAACCTACATAGGCTCCG
>JBBPBX010031526.1:10133-34469 GCA_038048925.1 Garcialebias charrua
TATATATATATATACAGTATATATATGGATGGGTGGATGGATGGATGGATGGATGGATGTGAATTGTCTTTAAGAGGTTCCAGTAATTATTCCTTGATCTGTTGTCAGCCTTTTTTCAGAGTTGTAGTTAAATGTGTGAAAACCGTACTGCATTTAATGTTTTTTTTTGTTCTGCTGCAACTAAAATCTTTACACCAGGAAAAAGAATATCACTTGTTATTTATCTCAGACCAAGCTCAAACATGCATACATATATGACATGTTGGGTTCTTAGCTTTGAAGAGTAATTAACACTTTAAGCCCTTTTCAAGCACGTTGAAAACAAATTTCTTGGTTCACTTTAATTCAATTGCAATGGTACAGAGGCAACTTTAAACAAAAAGTTATCTGAAGGCTCTTGACAGAGAGCAGAGTCTCAGAGATTAAATTCAAATCAGAGAGAAGATTAATATTTCTACCAAACTTAGTTCATGTCCAGGCAGTCCAGCTGAAAAGTTCAAATAAATCAAATTTTAATCAGTTTTTAAACAATATAAAAAGATGTATGATGTATTAAGTATTTTACTACAGTTTTTTCTACTGATGTAAAAATTCATTTTCTACTTACAAACTCACTGTGGAGGTATAAAACAAACCACCTCTGAATGAAACTCTTCAGAAAGTTTTTGAAAAATAAATTTGTTTGAACAGATGGTGTACAGAAAACTCACTGACTTGTTTGAAATAGTTTATTGCACCTGAAGCACTGAGTGAAGATTGTACAAAAATACATTATCTTACTTTATCACTTTACCTGGGTCCACCGTCTCCACTTTTTTTATGAATAAATTTAATTGAAAGTGATGACAAATATTGACTTCTTTCTTGTTTATTTTGCTCTGGCACAAAAATTGATCTGTATAGATTGGCAATAACAATCACAAGTTCTGGAAAGTTTTTTGATGCAAAGATTAAACATGCCACTCCTCAGAATACAATGGGGAGGCAAACACACATTACACAATAAACTTAGAGGTAGTTTTTTATTTTTTATTTTTATTAATTTCAAATAAAAATAGCACAACATTTGAATAAACACATGACACAGACATGCAATATAAATTTAAAATGAAGGGTGGCAGAATGAAGAGAGTATCTTATTCTATCTGCCCCCATTGTACAGAACAAATCAATTCAAACAAAAAACCGTCAATAAGCAACAAGAAAGAGAAATGAAAATATGTAATAATAATGATAGTAAGTCAAGAAGACAAAAAGGAGCAACACATGTAATGAACAATTTTGAAACTAGACAAGATAAATTAATTTATATATATTTTTGCAATTTTTTTTAAATCGTATTCTTAAATGAAGATATTGATTTTGCATTTTTAATTTCAGCTTCTAAATTATTCCACAATCTAATTCCTTGGATCGAGGTTGACCGACCCCTCAAACTGGTTCTAAATTTCGGTCTCACAAAAATCTCATTTCCCTTTAAATTATAGCAACTTTGATGTTTAAGAAAGTGTGTTAGAATGTTTGGTGGTAATTCATTTTTGTGAGCTTTGTACAAAACTGAAAGAATGTTGTAATCATGGAATTTTAATAACTTCAAATTGTAAAATAAAACACTTGATGGGTGACAGTAGTGTTTCCCAGTGATTAATCTTATGGCTCTTTTCTGTAGGACAAGAACTGGCTCGGTAAATTTCTTACATGCTTTACCCCAAACTTCAACACAGTAAATGATGTGCGGGACAATAATTGAGTTGTACAACAAGGACAGAGCTCTATCCTCTAACAATTTCCTAACCTTATACAGTACAGGACTGCAATTGATTTAGCTATCCTTTTCTTGACAGAATTGATATGATGTTTCCATGTCAATTTGTCATCGATAATGTCCCCCAGAAACTTTATTACACAAATCTGCAGATTTCCAGACCATCAATATTAATTGTAACATCAGCAGATTCCTTTTTTGTACTGAATATCATATACTTGGTTTTATCCAAATTTAGGGATAATTTGTTTGATTTGAACCAATTTTGAATTTTTAGTAGTTCATTATTTACAAGCTCGGACAGCTGCTTCATCGTTACCATTATATAGAAACGTAGTGTTGTCAGCAAAGAGGATACATTTAAAGAGATCTGACACATTTGCCAAGTCATTTACATACAGAACAAACAATTTCTTTACCAATTATAGAGCCCTGAGGGAAGCCACAAGTAATATTACAAAGAGCAGATCTAGCATCATTTATTTGTACGGATTGTTTTCTATTTCTGAGATAGCTAGTTACCCATTGTAGAGCAGTTCCTCTAACACCATATTTACTCAATTTATTAATAAGAATGGTATGATCGACAGTATCGAAAGCTTTTTTAAATCAATAAAGAGACTAAGACAACAACTTTTTTGATCAACAGCAGTAGTCACTTGTTCTATGAGTTCCACAATGGAATGTGATGTAGACATTTTTGCTCTAAAACCATACTGACTTTTGCTTATAACATTGTTTATGTCAAGGAATTGATCTAGTCTTATCACAAATAGCCTCTCTAAAATTTTTGAAAATTGTGGCAATAAGGATATGTGTCTGTAGTTACTGTACATACTTTTATCTCCATCTTTAAAGAGAGGTACCACCTTAGCTATTTTCATATTGTCTGGAAAACTTCCAGATGAAAATGATAAATTACATATGTACGTAAACGGTTCAACAATAAAAGGCATTATTTCCTTTACAAGCTTCATATCCATATCAACAAAATATCTTGATCTCTTATCAGAAAACGATTTAACTATATTCATTATTTCTTCTTTGTTAGTTTCCTTTAGATGAAAAGTATTTGCACAATCCATAATTATATGATTCACATTTGCATAAGGAATATTTGCTGCGAGACTAGGTCCCACGTTTACAAAGTATTCATTGAATCCATTTTCAATATATTTTTCATCGAAAATATCCACATTATCATTTACAAAGTGTTGAGATATACTAGTCTTTGGTTTATGATTTTTAAAGACATTATTCATTATTCGCCAAGTCGACTTGGTGTCACAATTACTTTTATTTAATAAGTCACTGTAATATTCTTTTTTATGTTTTCTTATAATATTTACTAATTTGTTTTTGTATTTCTTGTACTTTAATTCAGATTCCTATGTTCTTAATTTCAGAAAGCACGAGTATAAGTAGTTCTTTTTTTGCAAGCATTTCTCAAACCACTAGGCATCCAAGGTTGGTCATTAGTATTTTTTCAGTGTAGTTTTTTCAGTGTAGTTGTTGTGCATAAAATTTCTCTCGTACAGAGTTCCAATAATGTTCATAAACTCAAAATAAGAAGTATTCACATCATTAACAAAAACTTTTTTTCCCAATTTTGTTTTAATAAATCATCAATCAATCTATCTATCCTATTTTTGGATGTGTTTATGAATTTCTTCTTTTTATTTGATATATTTTGATAAATTTATTGTGTTTATAGAGTGCAAATATTGGCAAATGATCGCTCAGATCTGTGACAAGAATGCCACCCATCACATCCCCACATGTCACATTAGTGAAAATATTATCAAGTATTTTAGCACTATGGGTAGTAATTCTTGTTAGCTTGGATATCAGAGGATATAAACTTAAACTGCGCATCAAATTTATGAATGTGCTGATGTTATTTGCAGCCATAGTATTACCTAAATCAATGTTGAAATCCCCACAACAAAACTTTTTTGTTGACGAACTTTACTAACAGCTCTATAATTTTGTCAGTAAATGCATCCAACTTTGAGCTTGGTGATCTATATGCACAGCTAACTATTATATTTTATCATTAATTATTTCAATTGTTACAATTTCCAGTATGTTGTCAACAATAGTTGACATTTCACTTGTCAGTTTACATTTCATTTCATTTTTAATAAATAGAGCTACTCCACCACCCCTCTCGGATAGACTATTTGTATTATATAAATTATATCCATCAATATTAATATTTGCATTAATGTCATTAAGCCATGTTTCAGATATTGCTATTATATCAAATATTTTGTTGAAATGTTTTAAGTAATCTAGTAATTTTAGATATATTTGCATTAATACTTCTGCTGTTTATATGAATAATAGAAAGATCCTCATTTGTTATAGTAATATCATTAAACTCATCTTCATTGTAATATTTACATTCCTTTATATCTGGAAAAAAGTCCCTATCAATGTGATGGGGATTTTAAACCCCTGTTACCTTAATAAAAACCACATAAGATAAACAAGAGAATTGAGTTAGACAAATCATGAACTTTGCAAAGAGGACATGCTTTGTAATGTACTTCTGAAACTAGTTTAGTCTCGAAACACACTCCAGCACACTCCTGGACGACTGAGAATCTTCACCAGCATACACAGCACATATCCAAATGTATTTCTGGTCTCAAAGTATTTATAACAGAAAGAGGTGGAGTTTGACAAGTTACAAAAACTCTGACATCTTACAGATAAACTGGAGTCAGGATTCTGTTTGAGGCAGGAGCATCTAATCAAAACATTGCAGTAATGTAAAACATTGTCCAACCATGAAAAAAGCTTAGAGACTTTGTTTGTTCTGTCTCAAGGATATTTTGAAGTGAACAGAGAATATTTGATATAAGTGAGCTGGGTAAGAATTATTATGTCAGAGTAATTTGTTTTAGATGATAAATGTTGAACATCTCCATCACAATGACATCCCCAATATTATATATCTTAGAATCTGAGTCATCATATGTTGTCATGTTTGATGGGATTTTCCATCAAATTTGACATATTGGCAAGTTGAAGATACAATTTGATCATTTGAGTCTTTCCAAGTCCTTCAAGTCTTTCATTAATCTAGGCTGAGACCCATCACATATTTTGACCCAGATATTTCCATTTCTTGTCCAGGTGGAAGTTATCTTATTCTGTTTTTTTAGCAACCTAGCCCCACGAGCAATGTTACAGTTTTTCTTTGTTAAGTGTTCATTTATGTACACCTTTGTTCCCTTCAGCTTTCTAGCCTGCATTATTACATTGTTTCTTGCCTTCCTGCTTATGAACTTCATGATTATAGTTGTTGGTTTGGATTTATCTCCTACCCTGGACAAGGTGTGACAGAATGAAATGTCAATAGGATCCACATCAATGTTCTTGTCTTGTAGGAAAGACACAACTTGTTCCTCCAATGTCCGTTGTTGTTCATCCTGTTGGTCATCTCCACTTGGGTCTTTGGATCTTTGCTTGACTTCAAGTCCAGATAATACAAGATTGTTTAATCTTGCGTCCTGCTCCAGATTGTCAAGTTTATTTTCAAGCTCAACTATTTTGTTGTCTTGGTCATTTATTTGGATTTTTTATTTCTTTACCTCATCCACCAATCGCACCAGAGATTAATATTGAGTTGCTAATTTTGTCAGCTCGGTACTCATGAAGTTCAAAGATCTCTTGATTTCCTCCATGTCATCCGAAGTTTCAACTAATGGTTCATGCTTCTTTGGGCCTCGTCTATTTGACATTGTTCATCCGATTTATATTCAATTTTTAGAAGGATATTTCTACTACAAGTTAGTGTAAATCCACAAACCTTTAAATTCTTTTGTAGCCACGGGCAGCAGTCAGCCAGGCCTGAAATCGATGCTGTAGGGCCGAGTAAAACTGTCCCAACGGCCTTTAGGAACACCACGGCACCTCAGCCACGACTGGAGCACAGCGGCTCTCAGCTGGAAAAAAGAAGAAGAAAAAAGAAGAAAAAAAAAACGTTGACTCCTGTTCAAACAGCAGCACACGTTGATCGCCCACTGACAGCTGGATTCACCACCACGAACAATCAATCAGACAGCGCCCCATGCAGTCCTCCAAGGCCGAATCCACTTCCACCTGAACAAGTCTGATCGACGTCGTCCCGCGTCGTCCACCACAGGCCAGTCCAGAGAAGCGGCAGCCCCCACCGGAAATTCACGAACCCGAACAGCTGATCAGACGGTGTCACCGCGTAGTCCATCCACCACTGCCCCGAGCGCGCGTCGTCCACCACAGGTCCGTCCGGAGAAGCGGCAGCCCCCACCGGAAATTCACGAACCCGAACAGCTGATCAGATGGTGTCACCACATAGTCTATCCACCACTCCCCTGAGTGCGTGGCGGCCTCCACCGGAATCCCAGCATCCCATAAGGATGGTCCACCGCAGCCCAGTCTTCCACCACAGCAGTCCAGGTAATTCACCACAGCAGACGTGTTAAGAATAGAGATACTTAGATTGGTTTTGATGTTTGAATTGAATAATATAAAGCAGCAGCTGAACGCTCATACAGAGCTCACGCAGAGCCGTCAACACCCGCCGCCATCTTTAAAATCCTAAGTTAATCGATTGTAGAAAATCGATTCAATAGTTCATAACTAAAAAAGAAATCAGCCTGAAATACTGGAGAAAGGAGAAAAATATGTTAGAGGATGGAAATAAAAAAACATAAATAATTTATAAACAAAAGCAAATGACAGTAATTGCCTTTAAATGATCATTCAATGAACCAGACTGTGTGTGCGTGTGGATTTATAACAGGAGTGTTATTTATAACTATGATGGTGCGTGACTCCTGTTATAAATCCACACGCGCACACAGTCTGGTTCATTGAATTGATAAAGCTTTTCGGATGAGAAGCGAAACGTCTTCTGTTACAAATAAAGTCCAGTTGATCTTGAATTGAACGCCTTTTTGACTTACATACAGCTATCACTGTGTGAAAAGCTAGGTACACCCGGGACAGGTCTCCAGTCCATCACAGGGACACACAAAGACGAACGAGACAACCATTCACTCTCTCATCTAGGGACAATTTACAGTTACCAGTCAGCCTAACATGCATGTTTTTGGTCTGTGGGAGGAAACTGAAGTAACCAGAGAAAACCCACACATGCATGGAGAGAACATGCAAACTCCCAGAAAGGCTCCCAGACCGGATTCAATCAGGTGACCTTCTTGCTAAAAGGCAACAGCTCTACCAACTGAGCCACTGTGCTGCCCACATGGTGACTTGGTTTAGATAATAGTAATAATAATAACAGTAGTAATGATAATAGAAAACTGAAAGTTGTGCACCATAACTCATGTTCCCTGAAGGAAGGGAACGAGGTGCAGCATACTTGCTATAGGAATTGCGCCCCCGCGATTACCTGAAGGAATATACTCACGCCTTTATGGCTAGGGGCGTCACCGCCGCGCCAGAGGCCCCGCCCTCTGGGTACTTAAGCGGCTTGCGCCCCTCCATCTTTCTCCAAAGTTGCACTTCAACGAGCTTTCAGCATTGAAAAGGGCCAGCTATGTTGCACCTCGTTCCCTTCCTTCAGGGAACATGAGTTATGGTGCATAACTTTCAGTTCCCTTTCAGTCTGGTCTCTCAGTGCAACATACTTGCTATGGGAACGTAATCCATTCACGCCCTTGAAATGCTCAGTAAAATGCATGCTAGAGTGACCGTCTGCCTTTGACCAACAGGCATCTCAAGGCTAATTATGGAGTTAATATGTTAACTTAGGTTCGGGAGCAGGGCCACGCCCAAATCACGCCTCCAATTATCCCATGTAGCTATTTATACCTCGTTCACCCCTTCATCTCATCTCAGTTCGATTACTTTCTGTTGACCCCAATTCCCCCCTCTCCCCTTTTTTCTTTTTTACGCTCTTTGTTCATAACCATGCTTTGCTTTCTCTCGCTCAGGTTCCGTCTGGGGGGGGGTTCTTCATTCAGGCTCGGGAAGGAAAACAAGTAATGTTCCCGAAGGCAAAACCCCACGCAAGAGTCTTCTCATCCCAAGCCCTCCAGCACTCTCCTCGGACAACCTCCTTCTGCTCCACTCATCCCTTCATCCCCTCATCCTTACATCCCTCACCCCTCCATCCCTTCATCCTTACTTCCCCTCATCCCTACATCCCTCACCCCTTTATCCCTACATCCTTACTTCCATCTTCCCTTCATTTACTCATCATCCCTTCATCCCCTCATCCTTCCATCCTTACGTACCATCTTCTCCTCATCTTACATCCCCTTTCTTCCCTCATCCCTACAACCCCTCATCCCTCATCCCTACAACCTCTCATCCCTTTCATCCTTCATCCCTAATCCTCTCATCATTAAAGAAACTTAAACTTATATATTTGTGGCGTGGTTCCTTGCTAATGAATCTACTGTGTGTTAGAAAGGACAACCTGAGTGACGTCACCTGCAGTAACATCCAAACTATAATGCTTTTTAAAAGTGTTTAATGAGCTCCAATTCGCAACAGCGCAAATGTCTGCGACTGGTACACCCTTAATTAATGACCAGGAAGTGGCCAAGCCCCTAGTGGAGTGAGCATGCACTCCAGGGGTACCTGTTCACCTTTGCTACTGTACGCCCTTTTAATGGCCTCAGTCACCCAATGTGAGAGGCGTTGTTTTGATAGGGCTCTCCCAATAGCAGGTGCTGCAAAGCAGACAAACAGTTGGTTTGTTTTCCTCCATTTGGCTGTTCTCTGCATGTAGGTGCGTAAAGCCCTCACTGGGGAGAGAGCCTGTAGCCTCTCCTGTTCCTGAGTGAGGACAGGGGCAGGTGGAAAAGAGGAGAGATCAAAGTCTAGACTCCTATGGTTCAGAGTCAAGTCCTTAGGGGTGTATGCGGGATTAGGCCTTAGTGTGACCTTTAACCCGTCAGGGACGAATCTGGTACACATTAGATACACAGACAATGCATGGAGGTCACCCACGCGTTTCGCCGAGCAAAGTGTCAGGAGTAGAGCAGTTTTATAAGTTAGTAAATCTATCTTAACGTCGCTCAATGCCTCGAATGGAGGGCCACAAAGAGCCCCCAGGACCAGGCCAAGATCCCAACCATGGGTCAGGGTCCTGCTGGGTGGCTTAGTCCGAAGGACACCCCTCATAAATCTTATTATGATTGGATATGCTCCAGGTGTCTTGTGTCCCCAGCCTTCGTGATAGGTTGAAATCGCTGATAGGAAAACTTTAATCGTTGAATAAGAACGACCTTTTTCCAGTAAATCCTGAAGGAAAGTCAGGAGTTGAGCCAAGTCGCATGCATAAGAAATAATATTTCTTTCTGAGCAACAGGCTTCAAAAATGTGCCACTTTTGTGCGTATAAAGATTGTGTTGAACTAGAATGGGCATTTAGTATGGTCAATACCACATTTTCTTGCAAGCCTGATGCCATCAACCTGTTCTTTTCAGCCAACAAGCTGAGGCTTTTGGTAGTTCCTGGCCTAAGTGGTTGTATTGCCCCTTCTGGTGACACAGAGGCTATTAACCCCTGGGGGTCAACCAGATTGGGAAGGCCTCCTTGTTGATGTGCTCCCAAGTTACCTTGCTCAGGGTTAATTGAGGGCAGATGTAACATGTCAACTTTATTAGACAAGTTTGGAGCGGAGAATATATTTTCCTCCTCCAAGTCTGGAGTCTTGTGAGACTGCGAGTTATGCAAACGAGCAGATCTCCTAACTCCAATCCGTTTCTTGGGATGGTCCAGTTTACTGGTCCTTGGCTTTAGTGGAGCGTTGGTACCAGGTAAACCGACCGAGGTCCGTGTATCATCCTCTGGGGGAATTATTTTTGAAAGTAGTTTTGGATCAGCACAGAACGGGAGGAGACGTGCTATCTGAGTACTGCTCTGGCATTGCATGTCCCTCGTTAATAACAAAGGATCAGCTACATTGTGAGAGCGTGGGAGTGTTCCTTGTAATTTGGCAGACTTCAGATTGTTTGATGATAAGGAGCTCAGTCCCTCTTGGAAAACAGGAAGAGAGATCTGATTCGGCTCTGACCTGTTTTCATCCACAACAGGCTGAACACAGTCATTGTTGTGGAGGTGTGAAATTTGTGGCTGCCTGAGGGCGTCCGATGTAGTCCCCCCGTTGTCAGACTCTGTCAGCTTGCCTCTCTGAGGTGCGGACATGTCACGTGTTCGTCTGGTTAGTGTATTGGCTCTCCCATTGTTCACAATGGAACTAGGGCATGAGCACGTGACCCTCCCCACCTGTCTTCCTGAGAGGTGTGTGTGTGTGTGTGGGGGGGGGGTTCGCAGATGCCTCTGTGTCTGCTCATTGCAGAGGCACTCTGTTGGGGTTAATCAATTATGCTAATACCCCGTGAGCCGTGATAGAGAGGAGGAAAAAGGTCCTCCCTCTTTATGACAGCTTGCAGGTCAGAAAGATCTGTTTTGTGGTGTTGTTGTTGTTATTTTTTTCATTTTTTTTTCAATAAAACAGAGAGGAGCTGTTTCATGAACTTTATTTGTGCTTATGTGCAATGACGTACATGATTTTATGTCACTCACAGCAGAGAAAGCATGATTTGTGCATGCTGTAAATAAACCAGCTGATTATACTATGTTACAAGCAAATCTGGACATGAAGGGATCATTCCCGTTACCACGTGGGCGGGTGACCCTGTAATGTGGGAACGTGGGCCTGGTTCATCAGTTACGTTTCTGTCTGTTGTCACAATTCGCCGAGGAGGCCCTGTGCTTGGTCGCCTGGCGGGGGACAAACCTGTTCTTGCTCCATGCGTGCTCGGTACGAGGTGGGCCCTGCTGGGGTCTTTGCCTGGGCTCCTCCTCGTATGATGGCTACTTCTGCAGTGGGACATGGGTTGCTGAGTGGTGCCGAGACTACGCAGGTCTGCTACTTCGGAAGCGTCCGCGGATAATTCGGGCTTCACGGCTATACTTGAGTCAATCGACAAGAAGCTGTCTAGCTTGGACGCTCAGCTAGCGTTAGTGGAGCTACTACACAAGGAATTCCAGAGCCTGAGAGTCGCTCGAGTTCAGTCAAGAACAGGTAGAATCTCTCGCTAAAGAAAATACGGAGTTGAAGGGGACAGTGAAAAAAATAACAGATCAGATGACGCAGATTTCTGGTGATAATAAGAAAATGAAGGAATCAATTTTAGATATTCAAGCCAGAAGCATGAGAGAAAATCTAGTGTTTTCTGGAATTCAGGAGCTAGCGGAAGAGGATCCGGAAGCCTCGGTTCGGGCATTCATTCAGAACCAGTTAAAATTGCCGACTGAAACAGTTAAATCGATCACTTTTCATCGAGTTCACCGCCTGGGAGGTAAAAGACCTGAAAATACTAGGCCACGGCCAATAATAGCTAAATGCGAACATTTCAAGCAAAAAGAACAGGTTAAAAGCCGAGGTAGGGAACTACGTGGCACACATTTTAGTATAAATGATCAATTCCCTGTAGAAATTCTGAATAGAAGGCGCGTTCTGTACCCGATAAGAAAGAAAAATATAAGCGAAGGAAGAAGAGCTAACATCTCTGTGGATAAACTCTACATAAACGGTCAGCTGTTTAGAGATCCAGAAGCTACTCCTTGGCTTTATTAGACACATAATCAATGTAAGAAATATTTCAGTTGCTAATATTAATTAATATTATTATATATGGTGTTTATTAATATTACTTACAAGATATATTTAATATTTTTCAGCACAGCTCGGTTGGTGTGGTCACACAAATCGTGGTGGTACACAAGGTAGGATGACACTTGATGTGGTAAGAGGGTTCTTTTGTTGTTTTTTCTTATCTGAGTTATGTTTTCATGCATATAATTTCTTTTTGTTTTTCTGTCTTTTTTTCTCTCTAACTTAACAATTATCGGAGCACAAGCACAAGGGTTCACATACATCTTTATATATCCATACATTTACTTCATAAATAAAAACTTCCCTGATTCATTTTAAAAAAAAAGAGCACTTACTCTATTTAAAAATAATATATAATTAATCATTAAAGGGATATATATTTGGCTGGATCTATTATTATCTTTTATATCAGTGATAATGGGTGTGGTTTAGCTATATTATTATTAGCACAGGTATGGGTACCTTAGGGTTTGTCACATGGAACATTAATGGAGCCGGTAGCCAACGTAAAAAATATAGGATTTTTAACCAGATTAAAAGACTAAAGGCAGATGTTGTGTTACTCCAAGAAATTCATAAATTGGCCTCAACTGTGGATGAGCTAAAATCTTCAGAGTTTCCTAATGTATTCTCAGCCTGTTATAATTCAAGACAAAGAGGGATAGCAATTTTAATACATAAAAATGTTAACTTCAAAGTATTAGATCATGTTATAGACCCACACGGTAGATATATAATATTAAAGTTATCAATATTTAGACAAAATTATTGTACAGTTAGCATATATGGGCCGAATGTAGACAACGCTGCTTTTTTTCACGACTTTTTTCCCACTCTATTAAATCACATGGATTCCTCACTAGTAATGGGAGGTGATCTCAACTTTGGTTTCGATGACAAAATAGACAGACTGAATGCAGTGGGAACTCAACGTAGTTGGCAATCTATAAATATAGTTAAACAGTATATGAATGATTATGGACTCTACGATACATGGCGTACTTTTCACCCTGATAGCAAAGAATATTCTTTCTTTTCACATGTGCATCACTCATATTCTCGTCTTGATTATTTCATAGTAAGCAATTCATTGCTGATCAACATTTCGGACACTAAGATACACACTATTGCTGTCAGTGATCATGCACCAGTTACTCTAAATTTAGATAATAAAAAAGAAACAACAAAAAATATAAATTGGAGATTAAATACATCACTGCTTCAAGAGGAAGAATTTTTTGCAATACTTTAAAAAAGAATGGACATCATATTTAGAGTTTAATGACTTGCCATCAGCATGTACACTTTGGGAGGCAGGTAAAACAGTTATGAGAAACAAACTAATATCCTATTCAACAAATAAAAAGAAAAAAGAAAATAAACGTATTGAGGAATTAGAGAAATCCATCAAAGTATTAGAAGGTTTACAAGGAGAGGAAACGCAACAAAAGCTACGTAAGTTAAAATTAGAACTAAATGAATTCATTGACAAGAAAAACAAATTCTTTGTAAGGATTGGCTCCCTTCGTCCCCCTCTGTTAGTCAGTTCCTAGTCAGTTAGTTTATCAGTTTCCCTTCCGGTTTAGTCTCATGTTTATTCACTCTTAGTTTACCTCCAGTTCTGTCATCCTGTAGTCAGTTAGTTTAGTAGTTTCCCTTCCAGTTTAGTCTCATGTTTATTCACTCTTAGTTTAACCTCCAGTTCTGTCATCCTAGTTACTTTCATGTTTTAGGTTTAGTTCCCCAGTCTTGTCTGTTAGTTTTAGTAGTTAGTTTCCCAGTTCAGTCTCCATGTTTCAGGGTTAGTTTCCCAGTTCAGTCTCCATGTTTCAGGTTTAGTTCCCCAGTCTTGTCTGTTTTAGTAGTTAGTTTACCTAGTTCAATCTCCATGTTTAATTACTCATCATCCTGGTTTACTTCATGTTTCAGGTTTAGTTTCCTAGTCTTGTCAATTAGTTGTAGTTGTTAGTTTCCCTAGTTCAGACATTACTCAAAGACTCAGTTTAGCTTCCCGTTCCTGCTCTGTGTCTTTGTTAATTGTCCCCAGGTGTTTGTGATTTTTGTCTTGTCTTGGCTGTGAGTACATAAGCCCTGCCTGTGTCTCATTCATTGTCACTGCATCGTCTGGTATAGTCTGGTATAGTCTGGTATAGTCTGGTAAATCCTTATGTCTCTCGCCACAGCTCCTGTGAGTATTGCTGCCATGACAGCCTTGTTTATTTGTTATTAAAAGTATTTACTTTTACAACCTCTTGCCTCCTGCGTTTCCGTCTGCGCCACTGGGTTTTCATGCTCTTTGAGTAAAACCGTGACATTATGCAGCGACCATACAAAAGACCCAGCAGACGGAACGGTTCGTCTACCTGTTCGCTCGAGTCCACGCAGAGGGACGTGACCGTCTTCCGTTGTGGTGGATTTCAGCTCCACGAGGACCGCCTGACGTCCTGCTCCGGCTCGGCTCGTCCTCCATGTCCACTCGTTTCCGGATGGACCTCGGGTGAGGATGACGACGATTTGTGTATCCCTCTAGTTCCCCAGTCTCCACGCCGTCAAAGGAGCGGTAAGAAGAGGACCCGGAAGCGGTTACCTACACCTCCGTCTTGGTCAGCTGATCAAGCTCGGTCCAGCGAGTTCGAGCATTTTGGGCACGACTCCAGCGCTCCGGTGAGGGCGCGTTCCATGGCCTCACCTCCTAGGTTTCCGGTGAGGGTGGACACAGACGCCTCACCGTCACTCGCAGCGTTTCCAGCTTGGTTCGGTGAACCCGGTCATAGCGACTCCACGGGGGTGGGTCTTCACGCCGCTCGCTCATCTCCCCGTTTATCCAGTGACCAGATGAAGGGGGGCCAGCACACAGGTCAGTCAACTGAACACAATTCAGTCTCTCCAGCAGAGGTCGCCCTAAGAGAACCTTCAGGGGTGATAAAGGTTCCTGTCACTTCACCTTCACCAAGAGACGCTCCCGTTAACTCACACCAGATTCAACCCGTTGACATTCCACAAGTAAACCAGACTTTATTCAAGTTATTCAACACTGCTAGAGAAAACCCAGACCGTATTGATACAGTGTTTTCCCTTATGGAGACATTTATATTATCACAACCCGGTCTGACATGGCTTCCTGTTTACCAGCAACTGCTGGTTGATCTTAGGTCTACGAAAACACCCACCACAGAGGAGCCAGCAACTCCAGACTTTTCAGCTCCAGTTCTTGCTTCTGTTTCTGTGTCTCATGATGTTTCTGCTACTAGTTTTTTGTCTGATAACTCCTCACCTGCGGCAACCAGCCCTGAACCGACTGGCCCTCCAGCGCTTGCTTTGTCCTGCTCTGAGGGGGTCTTAGGTGACGCCCCTCATGTCTCGTGTCCCGAGGGGGTCCTGAAGGACACCTCTCACTTTTCCGGTGCTGTGGGGGAACCTGAACCAAGCGAGGGTTCCCGATCTGGTCCTGGACCGCGTCGTCGCCGTCATGGTAGGGATCGAAGGTAGAGAGGACCTACAGACTCTTCAGTTCTTGTTCCTGCACCTGGTTTTCAACCTACAGCTCCGGGTCATCCAGAACCTGCAACGGCGGGTCGTCCAGAACCTGCAACGGCGGGTCGTCCAGAACCTGCAGCGGCGGGTCGTCCAGAACCTACGGCGACGGGTCGTCCAGAACCTGTGGCGGCGGGTCGTCCAAAACCTGCAACGGGTCTTCCGGTGCCTGCAGCTCCAGCATGTCTCGGGAGGGTCCAGGAGGACGCCCCTCATGTTTCCTGTCTTGAGGGGTCCCTGGAGGGAGCCCCTCATGTTTCCTGTCTCGGGGGGGTCCAGGAGGACGCCTCCCATGTTTCCTGTCTCGAGGGGTCCCTGGAGGGAGCCCCTCATGTTTCCTGTCTCGAGGGGTCCCTGGAGGGAGCCCCTCATGTTTCCTGTCTCGAGGGGTCCCTGGAGGGAGCCCCTCATGTTTCCTGTCTCGAGGGGTCCCTGGAGGGAGCCCCTCATGTTTCCTGTCTCGGGGGGGTCCAGGAGGACGCCTCCCATGTTTCCTGTCTCGAGGGGTCCCTGGAGGGAGCCCCTCATGTTTCCTGTCTCGAGGGGTCCCTGGAGGGAGCCCCTCATGTTTCCTGTCTCGAGGGGTCCCTGGAGGGAGCCCCTCATGTTTCCTGTCTCGAGGGGTCCCTGGAGGGAGCCCCTCATGTTTCCTGTCTCGAGGGGTCCCTGGAGTGAGCCCCTCATGTTTCCTGTCTCGGTGGGGTCCAGGAGGACGCCTCCCATGTTTCCTGTCTCGAGGGGTCCCTAGAGGGAGCCCCTCATGTTTCCTTTTGGCCAATGGTCTCTTAGCCAGAGGGCGCTGCCCTGTCTCCGGCTCCAGAGGACGTTGCCATGTCTCCGGCTCCAGAGGACGCTACCCTGTCTCCGGCTCCAGAGGACGCTGCCCTGTCTCCAGCTCCAGAGGACGCTGCCTTGTCTCCGGCTCCAGAGGGCGCTGCCCTGTCTCCGGCTCCAGAGGGCGCTGCCTTGTCTCCGGCTCCAAAGGGCACTGCCCTGTCTCCGGCTCCATAGGACGTTGCCCTATCTCCGGCTCCAGAGGGCGTTGCCCTGTCTCCGGCTCCAGAGAGCGTTGTCCTGTCTCCGGCTACAGAGGACGCTGCCCTGTCTCCGGCTACAGAGGGTCCCCGCACTGCAGGCGCCTCCACGTCTACGGAGGGTCCCGGCGTATCGGACGCCTCCACGTCTACGGAGGGTCCCGGCGCATCGGACGCCTCCACGTCTACGGAGGGTCCCGGCGCATCGGACGCCTCCACGTCTACGGAGGGTCCTAGCGCAACGGACATCTCCACCGTGGGTCCACGTATCGATAGCGTCTCTACGTTTGGGGTCCCTACGCTCGAGGTCGTCTCTACGTTCGATGGCTCCTCACCTGATGTCTCTGCGCCCGACGACTCCTCGACTCTCGTCTCTGTCTCTTCGCCAGACGTCCCCGCCGACGTCTCTTCGCTAGACGTCCCCGCCAACGTCTCTTCGCCAGACGTCCCCGACGACGTCTTTTCGCCAGACGTCCCCGACGACGTCCCCATGCCAGTCGTCTCTACGCCTGCCGACGTCTCAACGCTCGAGGGTTCCCACGACCTGTCAACGCTTGAGGGTTCTCACGACTTGTCAACGCTCGAGGGTTCCCATGACCTGTCAACGCTCGAGGGTTCCCACGACCTGTCAACGCTCGATGGTTCCCACGACCTGTCAACGCTCGATGGTTCCCACGACGCCTCGACTCCCGTCTCGACGCCCTTCGACGTCTTGACTCCCGTCTCAACGCTCTTCAACGTCTTGTGGCTGGGCGTCACTGGGCATGAGGGGGCTCCTGTTCTAGGTGGACCCTGGGGGGTTCCACCTCGTCTTCGTTTTCCTGAGGCCTCGTCACCGACGGAGGCTCCTGGTGGTGGACTACCTTCCTGCTGCCCGCCTGACCGACCGACCGCCTGACCGGCCCCTACCTGTGGGGCGGCATCCCGACCGCCCGCCTGCCCGACTCCTGCCTTAGGGGTGGCATCCCGGCAACCGCCCAACCGACTCCTGCCTGAGGGGCGACACCCTGGCCGACCGACCGACCTACCTGGTGGATGGGCCGCTGCCTGTCTGGACGTTTTTGTGTTCTGTGTATTAGGGTTTTGTCCCCTGTCCTTGTGTTTTTCCGTGCCCGCCATCCCTGCGGTACCTCCCTCTGCCCGCCTTGTTTTTTGGGGGGTGTTCTTTGGGGACGCCGGGGGGCGTCTTTGGGGGGGTTCTGTAAGGATTGGCTCCCTTCGTCCCCCTCTGTTAGTCAGTTCCTAGTCAGTTAGTTTATCAGTTTCCCTTCCGGTTTAGTCTCATGTTTATTCACTCTTAGTTTACCTCCAGTTCTGTCATCCTGTAGTCAGTTAGTTTAGTAGTTTCCCTTCCAGTTTAGTCTCATGTTTATTCACTCTTAGTTTAACCTCCAGTTCTGTCATCCTAGTTACTTTCATGTTTTAGGTTTAGTTCCCCAGTCTTGTCTGTTAGTTTTAGTAGTTAGTTTCCCAGTTTAGTCTCCATGTTTCAGGGTTAGTTTCCCAGTTTAGTCTCCATGTTTCAGGTTTAGTTCCTCAGTCTTGTCTGTTTTAGTAGTTAGTTTACCTAGTTCAATCTCCATGTTTAATTACTCATCATCCTGGTTTACTTCATGTTTCAGGTTTAGTTTCCCAGTCTTGTCAGTTAGTTGTAGTTGTTAGTTTCCCTAGTTCAGACATTACTCAAAGACTCAGTTTAGCTTCCCGTTCCTGCTCTGTGTCTTTGTTAATTGTCCCCAGGTGTTTGTGATTTTTGTCTTGTCTTGGCTGTGAGTACATAAGCCCTGCCTATGTCTCATTCATTGTCGCTGCATCGTCTGGTATAGTCTGGTATAGTCTGGTATAGTCTGGTAAATCCTTATGTCTCTCGCCACAGCTCCTGTGAGTATTGCTGCCACGACAGCCTTGTTTATTTGTTATTAAAAGTATTTACTTTTCCAACCTCTTACCTCCTGTGTTTCCGTCTGCGCCACAGGGTTTTCATGCTCTTTGAGTAAAACCATGAAATTCTTGATACAAAGACTTATATTAGACGATTTTGAATAAGGTAATAAATCAGGGAACTTTTTAGCTAACCAACTCAAATTAAACAAGGAAAAAACATCTATATATGTATTAAAGATAAAAATGGAAATATAACTTATGATGAGGAAAAGTAAACAGTGTTTTTAAAGATTTCTATAAAACTCCATATACTCCACAAATAAATCCATCTAATGAGGATATTAATGAATTCTTGGCGAGAGTAACACTTCCAAAACTAGATATTAGCCAATCATCAAAACTAGATTCACCATTAACATCAGATGAGATCCAGAAAGCAATTAAAAGCATGCCTAATAAGAAATCTCCAGGTCCTGATGGATATCCAGTAGAATTCTATAAAAAATTCTGGAACATATTGGAACCGATATTTTATAGAATGCTACTTGAGTCAGAAGAAAATGGCAGGCTACCAACACATATGAATTCGGCCAATATTAGTGTCCTATTAAAACCAGGCAAAGACCCTGTATTACCTACCAGCTATCGTCCAATCTCTCTTATTAATCTGATAGCTTGGTGGGGGAAGATCAGTGTGCTGGAACTCTGACTGAGGAAGCCCTCTGGACTGAGGGTGAAACGTTTAGACTAAAAGAAACTGTCCAGATGACCAGATTGAGACATCAGATTTGATACCTGGATTATTGAGTATGAACTTTCTTCTCTTATTAATGCTGATGTTAAAATAATTTGTAAAGTCTTATCTAAAAGACTAGAGAAGATAACTCCTGTTATTATACATCCAGACCAAACTGGGTTCATAAAAGGAAGACACTCGAACACAAACACTCGCAGATTATATAATGTAATAGAGTTTTCATATTTTAAAAATATTGAAACAGCTATTTTGTCCTTAGATGCAGAAAAAGCATTCGATAGAGTAAATTGGAATTTCTTATTTGCTACTTTAAATAAATTTGGATTTGGGAACTATTTCATTAACTGGTTTAAAATATTATATATCTCACCAACAGCGTGTGTCAGGACAAATAATCAAATATCCTCAAGCTTCTGTTTACAGAGGGGAAGCAGGCAAGGTTGCCCACTTTCACCAGCATTATTTGCTATTTTTATTGAAGATTTAGCAGCAGCAATAAGGCAAAGTGCTGATATTAAAGGCATAAAATGTAGAAACATAGAAAATAAAATTAGTCTTTATGCTGACAATGTTTTAATTTTTCTTGATAACTCAGAAAACTCAATATCTAATGTTATCAAATTAATAAACTCGTTCTCAAAAGTTTCTAATTATTCTATAAATTGGACAAAATCTACAGTTCTTCCAATAAATTGCGTGTTTAATAATTCTCTCAATGAAAGACTAGAATCAGGTAACATTACATATTTGGATGTTAAAATCTCTCCTAAATTGGAAGACTTAATAAAATTGAATCATATCCCACTATTAAAGAAAATTGAAGACGATCTTACTAGATGGAGATCTCTACCCATATCACTTATGGGAAGAGTTGCCTCAGTAAAAATGATGGTGCTGCCGAGAATAAATTATTTATTCTCAATGATTCCAAATAAACCTTCAACTGAATGGTTTAAGTCCTTGGACTCTTATATATCTAAATTCCTTTGGAAAAATAAAACTCCACGTGTTAGTTTAAAAACATTACAGAAATCTAAAGATACTGGAGGATTAGAACTTTCAAACTTTTATTACTGGCCAACAGGTTACAATATATATTAAAGTGGTTAAAACCAAATGCACTAGATGAAACTTGGATAGATATAGAACAAACTTTATGTAATAATATTAGGATTTCTGATCTACCATTTATTAGTACAGATTTAAAAAGACATGTCTGCTTTAAAAGTATCAATATTAGCTCATCTCTGACAGCATGGTGGGAGTATCTGAAAATGACAAAGTCTTCACTGTTCACATGTAGACATACGCCTCTCTGGAATAATCTTGACATACAACAAGAAAATAATATGTTAAATTTCCCAGGTTGGAGAATGAAAGGAATTGAATGTCTGGAAGACATATTTGAGGGTATAGACTTTATTCCATTCAATAAATTAATAATACAATATGACATTGATAATAAATATTTCCTACAATACCAACAAATCAACTTTGAACAAAAAAATTGGTCTCAGGTATGTTTAAATACTTTTAAATTGACTAGAATTTCCAATTTCCAATTAATACAATATAAGGTTCTCTATAGAGTACATTATACAGGTCAGAGAATGTTTAAGATGGGTTTTACACCATCTAACAACTGCTCACAGTGCAAAGGCAATATACCTGATGATTATATTCACGCACTCTGGTTCTGTCCACCCGTTCAGAGGTTCTGGGTACAGGTATGTGAAGAAATGTCTAAATGTTTGAAATTTAATATCCCACTCTCTCCATCTGTTTGCTTATTGGGTATCTTTGAAGATGTTATACTAGAAAAAAATACATCCTGTATGCTTTTCACTGCCTTATGCATCGCAAAGAAAACCATACTCGTAAATTGGAAAAATAAAAATAATCTTAGCATTAATCAGTATAAAAATCTTCTGTTAGATCATATTAGTCTTGAAACAGCATCTGCCGACACATCGGATCAATCTATTTGGCATTCTTTGATCGGCTCCGTTACGTAGTGAGGGTGGGGGGTCTGGGATCTGGCCTTGTGGGGCATTGGGGCTGGTGGGGGGAGGTTGGGGTTTAGGGCGCCGGGGGGTTGGGGCTGCTTGGGCGGGGAGGACCCTGCCTTCGACCTGGGGAGGACCGGGGGGGTTCTGGGGGATGTCTGCTGGGGGCGGCATGCGGGCCCTCGGGTGGTCGGTGGCGGCGGTCATGGGTCGCCGGTCGGTGACCCGGCTGTGCTGGGGTGGTTTCGGGGTGGGCGCCGGGAGCTTGGGATTCTGGGGGCGTGTCGTCCCCGGGCTTGGGCCTGGTGGGGATCGGGGGTCTTGAGCTCTGGCGGGCGGGTCGCCGGGCTATGGGCTGGCTCGCGCTCTGGTGCCCGGCTCTGGCCGGGGGCCCTCGGCTCGCTGGTGGGTTGGGGGTTCATGTGCTGGGGGGTTGGGTGTCTGGGAGCGTGACTGGTGGCCAATGGGAGGGGGCGGGTTAACCCAGCCTGGGTGTCTAATGTGTTATGTGTTCTGAAAGTTGTTAGTATGAAGGGTGGGTGTAGTATTTCTTCTGGGGTGGGGACTAAGTGGATGTCCTTGATGATGTCTGGGACTATGCTTGGCTGATGTGTGGACCCTGGTTGGGGCCTGCTCTCGGTGCTTCCTTGCTCTGTCGGTAGTTAGGCGGGCGCTCTTGGCCTTGTCGTCCATGTGGGATTTAGTGTCTTCTTGAGCGGCGGGCTGACTGCGGTTCGTAGGGGTCGTGGCGAACCTGGTGGGTGTGGGCTGTTGGTTCTACTGTTGGCAGCCCTCAGGGCCGTGTCCCTCTCTGGTCTTGACTCAATGGCCTGGCGGTCGGAGAGGTGTTTTCTTTTGCCTCGCTCCTTGGGTGGACCTTGGCGAACTGGGAGGGGGGCATGTAGGGTCAGCGGGGGAGCTGACTCGCTGCGGGAGCATTGTTCCTGCAGATATTTTCTCCCCATCCCTCACCACGCACCTCCGCCCTCTTTATCTCAACTTAATACATGTAGTGATTTTGAGACTCGGATGTGCTGCAACGGTTTTACATCTCTGTTGTGCAGAACCACCTGGGATTCAATTTTATTATACACTTTAGACATTCACTCATAAACATCCTCATAAAAGTCACATATAGGGAATGGAATGAGCACTATGGTTATGGGTGGCGGGATGACATCACTTTCGCCCCCTGTGCCTATGCTCACTCACAATTATGCATTTAGACAATTAGGGCCTGGGTTAGAGTTGGAGTGGAGGGGAAACTGGTATAATGCCAGCCTTTGCTCCTTCTCTTTCCTTTTTAAGTACACTTTACAACAACACTCACCAACAGCACATTTGGGGACGGGTGTGTGTGTGTCGGGGTCTAGATTTGTTAATTTCAATTTTATTTATTTATGTATTTATTTATATATATATATATATATATATATATATATATATATATATATATATATATATATATATATATATATATATATATATATATATATATATATATATATACAGGTAGTCCCCGACTTACGAGCGCTCTGACCTACGAGCGCCCGGACTTACGAGCTGGCGAAAGAGAAGTAAATTTGTAAAAAATACAGCACTTTTTTGTGTTTTTAGATGAAAGTGTGTTAGCTAACCGTTTGGAAACACGTTTCCGACCATGTTTATGAACTAATATGAACGTTTTTGATGAAAAACGAGTGTTCGTAGTAGCGCTAGCATAAATGTTCCAACTTACGAGCGAAAATCCGGACTTACGAGAACACGTGCTTCGTGTTCCAACTTACGAATTTTCGTGTTACGAGCAACTCGCAGGAACGGAACTCGCTCGTAAGTCGGGGACTACCTGTATATATATATATATATATATATATTTATTTATTTTTCTCTTACCCCCCTGGTTGCCTGGCGGATATTCTGGGGATGGGCCGTCAGGGGTTGTCCTGGGATATGGGGGGGTTCGGGGCCTGGGGGTTCGCCGTGGGCGGGGCTGGCATTCCGGTCTCCCTGGGACTGCTTGGGCTCGGGTGTCCTGTCCTGTCGGTAGGGCGGGGGTTGGGCCGAATCTTGGATGTTGGCTACTCTCCACCCCAGAATGAATGGGCCTACCTTCTGGGCTTCATTCATTCATTCATTCAACCTTTATTTAGTCAGGTAAATCTTTTGAACCTCATGGGCTCATTTACGAAAGCGACCTGCTAAAACTAAAGAACAATGAACAGCAGTGATAGAATTTCATTAAACAATAAACAAACAAACAATAAACAATAGAAAACAAAAAGAGAGAAAAAAACAAAAGATTTTTTTTTCTTTTTTTTAACAAAGTATCAAAAAACTAGCAAAACATTATAAGGTAGACGTATAAAATCAAAGACAGGAACAAATCTGCATTGGTTTTTGCCAGGATTCCAACAGATTCTGAAAACCATTTAGAGAAGTCAAGGTCGAGAGCTTCAGATCTTTTTGTAAGATATTCCATGAAGCAGGAGCAGAATAGGAGAAGGCCCTTTTTCCAAGTTCAGTCCTCACTGACGGAACACTGCAGGTAATCATGTCCTGAGAGCGCACACTGTAGCTGCACTCACGCAAAGACATGTAGGAGGAGATGTATGAGGGCAGCAGACCAAGAAGTGATTTAAAGATGAAAATGTACCAGTGGAAGAGTCTGCGTGAGGTTAATGATGTCCAATTAACCAGTGAATACAGGGTGCAGTGGTGGGTACGATAATCACAACCAGTTATGAATCTTAGTGCACCATGATAGACCACATCCAACATCCGCAGGGTGCTTGTAGGAGCATTCATGTAGAGAATGTCACCGTAATCAATGGAGGGAAGGAAAGTCACAGATACAAGGCGTTTCCTAACATTCAGTGTTAGACAGGATCTGTTTCTGAAAAAGAAACCCAGTTTAACTTTCAATTTCTTCACTAGGTTTTCCACGTGGAGTTTAAAAGAGAGATGTGAATCGATCAGGATACCCAGATATTTATAGGAATCAACAAACTCAATAGGGACACCATTTGAAGATAAAATCAGAGGAGGATCTGCTGGAACCGCCTTCCTATTTGAAAAAAAACATCCCTTTTGTTTTATCAGCATTTAGGACAAGTTTGAGACGGAACAAATCTGACTGGATGATGTCAAAAGCGGATTGTAGTAACTGGAAAGCCTTAGCTACTGTTTTAGCTCGGCAATAAACAACTGTATCATCAGCATAGAAATGTAAGGATGCATCAGGGATGCAGTGACCTACATTAGCTATGTAGATTGTAAAGAGAGTTGGTCCTAAAACTGAGCCTTGTGGTACACCATTTTTAACTGTTAAATAGCTGGAAGAAGCACCGTTATGTTGAACACATTGCCTCCGATTGGAAAGATAGTTAGAAAACCAACCGATGGTGTGATCAGAGAAACCGATTTCTGAGAGCTTATGACACAGGATGTTATGATCCACAGTGTCAAAAGCTTTAGACAGGTCTAAGAAAAGTGCAGCACAATAGTCCTTAGCATCCAATGCTTCAACAACATCATTCAGAACCTTCAGAGAAGCAGTTGTTGTGCTGTGTTTTTTCCTGAAACCAGATTGATGGAGAGGTAAGATGTTAAATGAGTCCAGATAATTTTTGATCTGAGAGTTTATCAGTTTTTCTAGAACCTTGGCTAAGATGCAGAGTTTAGAGATCGGTCGATAATTGTTCAAT
>JBBPBX010031527.1:0-32716 GCA_038048925.1 Garcialebias charrua
AACACATACAGCGTAATCGACCAATCACAGCGAAGACAGAACTGTAGTTCTAAAACCCAAGTGTTCATGGGAAACTGTGTCTTCCAAACCTAACGCCACCCACTAGTGACGTGCCGTTCGAGCGGTGTGTTCACGGACCTGCGGTCGGTCGAACAAAAGCGTGGAACGGTCTTTTCAACGTTCTAAAACAGTCATAAATATCGCAAAACACCGCGGTTAAGCCAGTCTTCGACGATATCACGCGCATAGAACTCAAACAACACAAATAAACTGTCAGAAATGTGTGCAAAAATGAACCTGACAACCAGAGTCTACAGAAACCAACGTTCTTGAACGCGACACACAATGGACCAATCACAGCGTTTTAAGCAGCCATCTTGTCGGTACCGTTTAGCTTAGCCCGATCCAAAGTACTGGACTCTCTTTCACAAAATAAACGTATTTTTACACCGCAGAAAATACTGTCAATGAGCTAAAACACATCCAAACTAACTCTCACGCCCCCAGGGGAGGCAGCACCCTAACTGTGTACAACAACGGACTTTACGTCAAACGGAACCGGATCTCGGTCTGGCCCAAAGCGGAGTGGGTTTTCCCGAACCTCTGCAAACACGTTGTAACAGAAAAAGGCACTTAATGGAGCAGCATATGTGTGAAACAGACCTTCAACAATAAATCGCAGATGTAATAGAATGAAACAGGATCGTGACTCGGCGGTCACAACAATGAAAGATGCATGCAGCCTCGTGACACGTAATGAAACGTCTCACAAGCACAGACAAAACATTTATCACGCACCCGCTCCAAGCATACGCTCAAATGTGAATGAAAAATAATTCTAACGGGAAAATAATCCAGACAATGCCACAATTAGCAACTCCCGGACACTCACCAGCCAAAACTATTCTTATAAGCCCAAAACCAGGATGCAAACTAATGCCAACAAACACCGTCAACAAAAATAAGCTACACCAAACAACTTAATAAACGTTCCAGGAACTCGGACGAGCCACCAATTGTAATTGAATAAATAATGATGTATGTAAGGTATTTAAACACTTACTGAGCCACCATTATTGGATGCGCAGTTTAGCAGACTTTAATCTTGCACAAACTGCCACCAAAGTGCGAGTTCTTCCTTTTTCCGATACTAAGTTGTTTTTACTGTGATTAGACAAGAAATGTAATTTCACGCTTAGACTCAACTTATATTGGTCTACCAAAAAATAGACCTTTTATTGAAACTATCACAAGAATTACATTAAACATTTGTATCGATATTAGCTCTGATTTAATAACTACGTTGACAAGAATTCAAATTAAAACAAACAGACAATTAGGAACTTAACTGTTGGCACATTTACTTGACAGATTAAATAGCTTATGAAAAATAAGAAATAGGAGGAAGGAGTTCTGGAGCTAAGTTAAGCTAAAGTTGTTTACTTTGAACCAGACTGGGTGACACCGTTTCCCCCACACGAGCAGACTGGCTGGGCTCCCGCACGTTCAAACACACCACGGCTTGTTACCTGTTGGAGGTTCGTCTCTTGGAGACAAGAGTGGAGAAGTTTGTGGACACACACGTGGATGGGTTTGTCCAGTGGCCGTCCAGTTTGACTTCAGCGTGTGTGGCTGATTCACGATACGAGGAACTCGCCTCCCTCGGCAGGAAACAACGGTCAGGCGCACAGGCTGGCTTTCAAAATAAAACTTTAGAAAACAAATTCTTCCAGAAGATGAGTGAGTGAATTACAGTAAGCTTTACTGTAACTCCAGCTGAGACGTGGGTCGTTGACACATGACCGGACGTCTCCAGCTTTTCCCAAAGGAGAGCAACCAGTTGGCAGTTAGTTGTCTTCCAAAAACTAACTTCCAAATAGGAAGTGCCCATTATATAGGGGAGGTGGGGTCTGACCCACCTTCTTAATGGCTACAGGCTGGTTTCACAAAATAAAAGATGGAAGTTTAATTTCATAGGTAGAAAGTCTCTTGACGGACAACAGGAAAACTGTTTACATAAACAGCCAGGTGGCCTGCTTGCAAGCACAGAAAATGTTATGGCTAACTTCATAGACAAAACAGAGAAGGCTGCAAGAGAACAGCTCTTACCCTGACTTCTGCCTTAGCGACAGAGTCTTGCTTGCTTTGCAGAAATAAAACCAGTAGAAGGCCAAAGCTCATGAAAGTAACAGATCATCATTAAAAATGACAAAAATATACTGTAGATCAATTCTGAATTAACACACATTAAAGAGAAAGTTCAATCTGATTAATTAGTGTCCATTAATTCATAATAATTGTTAAAATATATAAGTGTCCATCTGTCTCCTTGAGAGCCTCAAGAAGGTGTAACACTTAGAGTTTCAGAGAGATGTGGAGAGGTGTACCTGAAGGTCAAGACAGAGGCCTATATCACTACAGTGTGAAACAAATTAGTTGTGTTCCCACCGCTAGTTGGAACGACTCTCCGACATATTTTGCAGCATACAGAAGCCTGCTGTTTATCAGATATGTGAAAGCCAAACCACTTCCACACCGCTGAATTAGTCTTTCCTTTTTTGTCAATTATGTTGTCTGCGTTCTCTTCCCTTGTGAACACTTCAGTCACATTTTGAGGGGCACTCATTTTGATTCAAAAACTTTTAGCCTCGCTCGAAAAAAATTAGCCTAGCTTGCTAGCCCTGACTCCCGGACTCGCGCTCCGCAAATAAACGTAACTACGCACTTACGTTTTTATGACGCAGCTTTTTCTGTCCGGGTTGTTGAACACTTCCAAGGACGGGCACTTATTTATTCGAAAACTTTCCACACGTTGATTAGCCTAGCTTGCTAGCACTGACTCCCGGACTCGCGCTCTGCATATACGTCACCACGCACTTCCGTATTTGTTCCGCGGCTTTTTCTGTCCGGGTTGAAACGCCGACCCGAACGAGTGCGTCAGTGAAACGCTGTATTCATAGCGTTATGTCTATCGAAATATCGAAAATATGCATAAAGTTCATATCATCGTTATCGAAAAAAAGTATATCGCGATATTTATCGTTATTGAATTATCGTCCAGCACTAACTGAGGGGCCGAGATGGTGTGAGGGGCCGAGATGGTAGAGGCAGGGCAGCCGGCTCAGGACCAGAAGGTCTCGGGTTCGATCCCCGGTCACGGCATACCTCGTCGTGTCCCTGGGCAAGACACTTAACCCGAGTTGCTCCCGGTAGGACAGGTAGCGCCTTGCATGGCAGTCTACCGCTACCGGTGTATGAATGTGTGTATGAATGGGTGGATGGTTGGTACTGTGAAGTGCTTTGGGGCCCCTCAAAGGGGGCTGGAAAGTGCTATATACAGTAAGTAAGCTCCATTTATCATTTACCATTTAAATAACTGGAAGAAGTACCATTATGTTGAACACATTGCCTCCGATCGGAAAGATAGTTAGAAAACCAACCAATGGTGTGATCTGAGAAACCTATTTCTGAGAGCTTATGACACAAGATGTTATGATCCACAGTGTCAAAAGCTTTAGACAGGTCTAAGAAAAGTGCAGCCCAATAATCCTTAGCATCCAATGCTTCAACAACAATAACAATAATAATAATAATCATTTTATTTAAAAGCGCCTTTCAGGACACCCAAGGACACTTAACTAACAAACATAGTTCAAACATCAGCAGTATTAAATTGAAATATAAAATGCATAAAGAATATAAAATACAAAAGGATATGAAATACATTTAGTAAAGTTAATGATAAGCTAGTCTAAAGAGATGTGTTTTCAGGGCAGTCTTGAACAGAGAAAGGGAGGTGGTGTTTCGAAGGTCTGGCGGTAGAGCATTCCAGAGGTGAGGGGCAGAGCAGGTGAAGGCCCTGCTCCCCATGGTGGAGAGGCGGGCAGAGGGTACATGGAGGTGTAGCGAAGAGGAGGATCTGAGAGAGCGTGATGGGATAGAGATTTGTAGGATGTCAGATAGATAAGGAGGGGCAAGGTTGTGGATAGCTTTGAAAGTGAGAAGAAGAATTTTGAAGACAATGCGTGATTTAACCGGGAGCCAGTGGAGCTGCTGCAGGACAGGAGTGATGCGGTTATAGTAGGGTTTGAGTGATGACATGGGCAGCTGAGTTCTGGACCATCTGTAGCTTATGGAGAGATTTGTTGGGGAGGCCATAGAGAAGGGAGTTGCAGTAGTCAATCCGGGAAGTCACAATGACAACGTCATTAAGAACCTTCAGTGAAGCAGTCGTTATGCTGTGTTGTTTCCTGAAACCAGATTGATGGAGAGGTAAGATGTTAAATGAGTCCAGGTAATTTTTGATTTGAGAATTTATCAGTTTTTCTAGAACTGCATGGCTAAAATGCAGAGTTTAGAGATCGGTCGATAGTTGTTCAGTGAGGTGGGGTCACCTCCCTTCAGCAAAGGAAGAACAAAGGCTGTTTTCCAAGCATCCGGAATGGAGTTTTGGCTTATGGACAGAAGATGTGGGTCACAGGGACTGTGATGATATGAGCAGCCATCCATAAGAAATAAGGTGGAAGTTCATCTGGACCTGCAGATTTTTTAGGATCAAGACCTTTTAACAGTTTATTTAACTCACTGACTGAGAACAGAGAAAAAGAGAAGGTGTGATTAACTGAGGATTGACGTGTAGGAGGGTTTTGATTCGTAGAAGTTTGGTTATTAGGTGAAGTGGTTGATTTTCCATTAGAAACTGTGTCAAATACTGTAATGAACTTTATTCCCCAGCTGCCGAAACTTCAACTATTGATCCAAAAAAATCTGCAGGTCCAGATGAACTTCCACCTTATTTCTTAAGGCTGGCTGCTCATATCATCACAGTCCCTGTGACCCACATCTTTAATCTGTCCATAAGCCAAAACACCATTCCGGATGCTTGGAAAACAGCCTTTGTTCTTCCTTTGCTGAAGGGAGGTGACCCCACCTCACTGAACAATTATCGACCGATCTCTAAACTCTGCATCTTAGCCAAGGTTCTAGAAAAACTGATAAACTCTCAGATCAAAAACTATCTGGACTCATTTAACATCTTACCTCTTCATCAATCTGGTTTCAGGAAAAAACACAGCACAACAACTGCTTCTCTGAAGGTTCTGAATGATGTTGTTGAAGCATTGGATGCTAAGGACTATTGTGCTGCACTTTTCTTAGACCTGTCTAAAGCTTTTGACACTGTGGATCATAACATCCTGTGTCATAAGCTCTCAGAAATCGGTTTCTCTGATCACACCATCGGTTGGTTTTCTAACTATCTTTCCAATCGGAGGCAATGTGTTCAACATAACGGTACTTCTTCCAGCTATTTAACAGTTAAAAATGGTGTACCACAAGGCTCAGTTTTAGGACCCACTCTCTTTACAATCTACATAGCTAATGTAGGTCACTGCATCCCTGATGCATCCTTACATTTCTATGCTGATGATACAGTTGTTTACTGCCGAGCTAAAACAGTTGCTAAGGCTTTCCAGTTACTGCAATCCGCTTTTGACATCATCCAGTCAGATTTGTTCCGTCTCAAACTTGTCCTAAATGCTGATAAAACAAAAGGGATGTTTTTTTCAAATAGGAAGGCGGTTCCAGCAGATCCTCCTCTGATTTTATCTTCAAATGGTGTCCCTATTGAGTTTGTTGATTCCTATAAATATCTGGGTATCCTGATCGATTCACATCTCTCTTTTAAACTCCACGTGGAAAACCTAGTGAAGAAACTGAAAGTTAAACTGGGTTTCTTTTTCAGAAACAGATCATGTCTATCACTGAATGTTAGGAAACGCCTTGTGTCTGTGACTTTCCTTCCCTCCATTGATTACGGTGACATTCTCTACATGAATGCTCCTACAAGCACCCTGCGGATGTTGGATGTTGTCTATCATGGTGCACTAAGATTCATAACTGGTTGTGATTATCGTACCCACCACTGCACCCTGTATTCACTGGTTAACTGGACATCATTAACCTCACGCAGACTCTTCCACTGGTACATTTTCATCTTTAAATCACTTCTTGGTCTGCTGCCCTCATACATCTCCTCCTACATGTCTTTGCGTGAGTGCAGCTACAGTGTGCGCTCTCAGGACATGATTACCTGCAGTGTTCCGTCAGTGAGGACTGAACTTGGAAAAAGGGCCTTCTCCTACTCCGCTCCTGCTTCATGGAATATCTTACAAAAAGATCTGAAGCTCTCGACCTTGACTTCTCTAAATGGTTTTCAGAATCTGTTGGAATCCTGGCAAAAACCAATGCAGATTTGTTCCTGTCTTTGATTTTATACGTCTACCTTATAATGTTTTGCTAGTTTTTTGATACTTTGTTAAAAAAAAAAAACTTTCTTTTGTTTTTTCTCTCTTTTGTTTTCTATTGTTTATTGTTTGTTTGTTTATTGTTTAAGGAAATTCTACCACTGCTGTTCATTGTTCTTTAGTTTTAGCAGGTCGCTTTCGTAAATGAGCCCATGAGGTTCAAAAGATTTACCTGACTAAATAAAGGTTGAATGAATGAATGAATGAATGAATGAATCAGTTTCTGAGCAAGATTTTTTCGCTGCGGCCCCAAAGATGATCTCTCTTGTGCAGGAGGTCAGCTAGTTCAGGAGTAAACCAGGGTTGTCCCATCCCTTTATCCTCAAATGGCAGAAAGGAGCGTGTTTGTTCACAAAATAAATGAAACTATTATGAAAATAGTTCCAAGCGACATTGTTGGTTAATAGAATTCGTTGCCAGTGAAAGTGGGATAGATCCCAGAGGAATGACTGTTCTCGAAAATGTTTTAAATTACTTTTTTGAATTATTCTGGGCTTAGAAGGTGGAAGTTTAATATCTCTGAGAGTCGCTATAACACAATGATCACTTAAAATGTTAGCTAATACACCTGTACCAGGGAATTTGTGAGGCGTATTTGTTAGAAACAGGTCTAAGATGGAAGATTTTTTAGGACAGTTTTTGTTTGGTCTAGTGAGAGAGACAATAAGTTAGGTTAGATTGAGTGATAAGCAACATTCCTTGAATTTATCACAGAGGGAGGTCGACTTATCCCAGTCAATGATGAAATCTCCTGCCAAAAAAATCTCTTTGAATTTTAAATTTCCTAGAAATTCTGTCAGGGAGGACAGAGCCTCAGGTGTGGCTGAGGGGGGATGATAACAACCTACTACAGATAAGATCTAGCCTCCATTCAAAGCGATGTTCACAGCTAAGGCCTCAAACTGGTTTGGGATTGTTTTTGCAAACACAATACTGGAAGTCAAAGAATCTGATGTAAATAGTTACTCCAACTCCCAACCCCCCTTTTGATGGTCACAGCGATATATATTAAATCCATTGATTACCAGATCATTATTCAGAACAGATTTGTTGAGCCAAGTTTCAGAGATGAAGCTCACATCTGCCCCAGAAGAACTGACCAGAATTTTCAAGGCATCAAGTTTTTTAGAAGGCTACGAGTGTTTATGTTAGAGTATTTTTATGTTGATCATCTAAAAACGTATAACATCATAACATGAAACATCTAGTCACTCCCTGAGAAATAGTTGTCTTACACAACAATGCTGTTTACTGAAATAACAGAAGCACCAAAGAATGTTTCCTTTGTTTCAGAACTTGTTGGTCCTGAGTTTTGCCAAAACTGACCAAGAGCCATTGTGTGAAAATTGTCTAATCTGTTTTTCCACCAACTACCAAATGTATAAAAGCTGACTGTGAACTATTCAATGCGGGCTTGTCTCAGACTTAGGAGACAAGTTCCACTTTGCAAAGTAAAACTACCCACAAGCTAACTTGTCATATGTGTGATTACTTTTTTAGTAGAAAAGTTGCTGCAGGGTTTGATCTGAAAACCCATCAGTTTACATGCAGGAAATGAAGACCTGACATGTTTTTAAAGTCATCTGGTGTACTGTAGTTAGTGGGGGGTCCAGGGTTGGGCTGAATCCCTGAGAGCAGTAACAACATTATTATCAGACATTTTCTTGAGTTTTTTTGTCACTGATGTGTAATTACAGAAGTTAATAGTGTGACAATTAGCCCCCACAGATAATTTGTAGCAAATAGCAAAATGAGTTGCCAGAAAATCCTCCTGAAATTAAAGGCATGATCCAAGCCTGTTTCAGGTCAGCAGGGAGCAACAGCGTGATCCGGAATAAAATTATTATCCAGGGCCGATGAAATCTGATGAAAACTCCAACCGGACTCCTCACGAGCACCAAACAGTGCTGCTCCTCTGCGCTTCATGTCACCCTGCTTGTCTGGTCCTCTGAAGCCCATAGCACAAGAGGCTAACCCCGGCGAAAAATGATGAGACTGACCGGGTAGGATGAAGACATCACTGGTCCGGTTTTGCTTTAGCCCTACTCCAATGCTCCGCGGCATGAGAGGCCAACTAAGGTTAAAAAATGGTGAGGCTGACTGGAGAGGCTGAGGTCATCACTGACCCGGTTCTGCTCTAGTACGGTTCCGACTCCACTTCAAAGCAACCGCGCGTCACCTCCAGTTGAGCACAGCAATTCCCACGGAGGTGGACAATCCTGTGTTTTAAGGTAACAGGCCGTTCAGAGGCTGAGACAGGCTTTAATGAAGACGAAGTCCCCCACAGCCAACTCGGTTCGGTTCTGGTCCTGTGACACAAGTTCTGTCCAGATACACTTCCCCCACGCCACGAGGCCAATCTAACAAAAGGTAGCAGAAAGGTCAGCAAAATACCTCCCTTCGATTCTTGTTGGAATCAGGTAGAACCGGTCCAGATGAGAAATTCAGTTGATGTCCAGAAAGAGAGGGAAAAAACACTGGGGCTTCGTAGGATGGCTCCTCAGCTTGAGGGGTCACCTGGCTGGCAGGATGCGCTCAGACTGACCAGTGGGGTGGGAGAGGCCGTTCCTGGGCCGAAATAATTTCTTGGACGGTCCCGTCCCGTCCAGATGAGTTCAATTAATGGAATCAATGTTCCCTCGCCCGGACGCGGGTCACCGGGGCCCCACTCTGGAGCCAGGCCCGGAGGTGGGGCACGTTGGCGAGCGCCTGGTGGCCGGGCTTTTACCCATGGAGCTCGGCCGGGCACAGCCCGAAGAGGAGACGTGGGTCCCCCTTCCCATGGGCTCACCACCTATGGGAGGGGCCAAAGGGGTCGGGTGCAATGTGGGATGGGTGGTGGCCGAGGGCGGGGACCCTGGCGGTCTGATCCTCGGCTACAGAAGCTGGCCATTGGGACATGGAATGTCACCTCTCTGGTGGGGAAGGAGCCTGAGCTAGTGTGTGAGGTTGAGAGGTTCCGGCTAGAAATAGTCGGACTCACCTCAACACATGGCTCTGGCTCTGGAACCAGTTTCCTTGAGAGGGGTTGGTCACTCTTCCACTCTGGAGTTGCCCCTGGTGAGAGGCGCCGAGCAGGAGTGGGCATACTTGTTGCCCCCCATCTTGGTGCCTGTACGTTGGGGTTCACCCCGGTGAACGAGAGGGTAGTCTCCCTTCGCCTACGTGTGGGGGGACGGGCTCTGACTGTTGTTTGTGCCTATGCGCCAAACGGCAGCGCAGATTACCCACCCTTTTTGGAGTCCTTGGAGGGGGTATTGGAGAGTGCGCCTCCTGGGGACTCCCTTGTTCTACTGGGGGACTTCAACGCTCACGTGGGCAATGACAGTGAGACCTGGAGGGGTGTGGTTGGGAGGAACGGCCCCCCTGATCTGAACCCGAGTGGTGTTCTGTTATTGGACTTCTGTGCTCGTCATGGATTGTCCATAACGAACACCATGTTCAGGCATAAGGGTGTCCATATGTGCTCTTGGCACCAGGACACCCTAGGTCGCAGTTCGATGATCGACTTTGTTGTCGTCTCATCTGATCTGCGGCCGCATGTCCTGGACACTCGGGTGAAGAGAGGGGCGGAGCTGTCAACTGACCACTACCTGGTGGTGAGTTGGCTCCGATGGTGGGGGAGGATGCCGGTCAGACCTGGCAGACCCAAACGTATTGTGAGGGTCTGCTGGGAACGTCTGGCAGAGTCTCCCGTAAGACGGAGCTTTAACTCCCACCTCCGGGAGAGCTTTGAACACGTTCCGAGGGAGGCGGGGGACATTGAGTCCGAGTGGGCCATGTTCCGCGCCTCTATTGTCGAGGCAGCTTATCAGAGTTGTGGCCGCAAGGTTGTTGGTGCCTGTCGTGGTGGCAACCCTCGAACCCGGTGGTGGACACCGGCGGTGAGGGATGCTGTCAAGCTGAAGAAGGAGTCCTATTGGGCCTTTTTGGCCTGTGGGACCCCGGAAGCAGCAGATAGGTACCGGCAGTCCAAGCGGCATGCGGCTCGGGTGGTTGCTGAGGCAAAAACTCGGGCGTGGGAGGAGTTCGGAGAGGCCATGGAGAATGACTTCCGTACGGCTTCGAGGCGATTCTGGTCCACCATCCGGCGTCTCAGGGGGGGAAAGCGGTACGCGACCAACACCATTTATGGTGGGGATGGCGTGCTGTTGACCTCAACTCGGGATGTTGTGAGTCGGTGGGCGGAATACTTCGAAGACCTCCTCAATCCTACTGGCACGTCTTCCACTGAGGAAGCGGAGCCTGGGGACTTTGGGTCGGGCTCTCCAATCTCTGGTGCTGAGGTCGCCGAGGTGGTTAAAAAGCTCCGCGGTGGCAAGGCTCCGGGGGTGGATGAGATTCGCCCTGAGTTCCTTAGGGCTCTGGATGTTGTGGGGTTGTGTTGGCTTACGCGACTCTGCAATATCAGAGTCAGAGTCAGAGAGTCAGAGAGTCTTTATTGTCATTTGCACCGCATGTGGTACATGTGATGAAAACGAGATTATGTACACGGGGTCCCAGTTACATCCAACAACAAATGCAAGAGAAAAACAGTAATAACATCTAGAATTAACTAAGAAAAACATCAACTATTAATACACTAAGCCTAATATAGTGGGAATAAACAGCGGCACGAACATGAGTTTGTATGAGCAGATGGTCACAGATGAACACAGATGAACACAGCAACAAGAAAACAGATCAGCATCAGCACAATGTGATATTTTGCAGTGTTTATTTTTTATTTTATTTTTATTTATTCATGAGTCTAACAGCCTCAGGGTAGAAGCTGTTCCTCAGTCTAGTGGTTCTACACTTGATGCTCCTCAACCTCCGTCCTGAGGGGAGTGGGGCAAAGAGTGAGTGTGCTGGATGAGTGAGGTCTTTCATGATGCAGGTGGCTCTTTTCCTGCATCTAGAGGTGTAAATGTCTGTGATGGTGGGGAGACTGACTCCAACAGACTTCTGTGCAGCCTTCACCACTCTCTGTAGAGCTTTCCTCTCTTCAACTGTGCAGCCTCCATGCCACACGTTGATGCTGGAGCACAGGACGCTCTCCACTGCACACCTGTAGAACGAGGTGAGAACTGGGCTGCTCAGACCAGCACGTCTCAGCCGTCTGAGGAAGTAGAGTCTCTGATGACCTTTCTTGATCAGGCTGGTGGTGTTGTTGCTCCAGCTGAGGTTATCATTCATGTGTACACCCAAGTATTTGTAGCTGGAGACCACTTCCACTGCAGACCCACCTATTTTCAGTGGGGCGTGGGTGTGTTTGTTCCTTCTGAAGTCCACAATCATCTCCTTTGTCTTCTTCACATTCATGTGAAGATTATTCTCTTTGCACCAGCTCTCCAGGTGTTCCACCTCCTGTCTGTAGCTGGACTCATCATTGTTTGTGATGCATCCCACCACCGCTGTATCATCTGCAAACTTAACAATATGACAGCCTGGAAGTGTGGCTGTACAATCATATGTGAGCAGAGTGAACAGAAGGGGGCTCAGCACACATCCTTGAGGAGAGCCAGTGCTGAGGGTTATGGTGGAGGAGGAGAAGTTGTGGATCTTCACGGACTGTGGTCTGTCTGTTAAGAAGTCTAGTACCCAGTTACAAATAGAGGGGCTTAGTCCAAGTGTAGATAGTTTGTCTATCAGAGTTTGGGGGATCATGGTGTTGAAGGCAGATGTGAAGTCCACAAAGAGCAGACGCACGTATGAGTCCTTCTGATCCAGGTGGGTGAGAGCAGTGTGGACCACGGAAGAAATGGCGTCCTCTGTTGATCGGTTCTCACGGTATGCGTATTGATGAGGGTCCTCGTTGATGTTGACGGTTGCCTTGATGTGGGACATGACCAGTTTCTCAAAACATTTAGCGACTATCGGGGTGAGGGACATCAGGGGCAGTTCACTTGCATTGGCAGACTAGGGTGGTGGTTCAACTATTCAAAAAGGGGGACCGTAGGGTGTGTTCCAACTATAGGGGGATCACACTCTTAAGCCTCCCTGGTAAGGTCTATTCAGGGGTTCTGGAGAGGAGGGTCCGTCGGATAGTCGAACCTCGGATTCAGGAGGAGCAGTGTGGTTTTCGTGCTGGTCGTGGAACACTGGACCAGCTCTACACCCTCAGCAGGGTCCTGGAGGGCGCGTGGGAGTTTGCCCAACCAGTTTACATGTGCTTTGTGGACTTGGAAAAGGCATTCGACCGCGTCCCTCGGGGGGTTCTGTGGGGGGTACTCCGGGAGTATGGGGTACCAGGCCCATTGATATGGGCTGTTAGGTCCCTGTACGACCGGTGTCAGAGCTTGGTCCGCATTGCCGGCAGTAAGTCAGGCTCGTTTCCAGTGAGAGTTGGACTCCGCCAAGGTTGCCCTTTGTCACCGATTCTGTTCATAACTTTTATGGACAGAATTTCTAGGCGCAGCCAAGGTGTTGAGAGGATCCGTTTTGGTGGCCTTAGAATCGCTTCTCTGTTTTTTGCAGATGATGTGGTCCTATTGGCTTCATCAGATCGTGATCTACAGCTTTCGCTGGAGCGGTTTGCAGCCGAGTGTGATGCGGCCGGGATGAGGATCAGTTCCTCCAAATCCGAGGCCATGGTCTTGAGCCGGAAAAGGGTAGCATGCCCTCTCCGGGTCGGGGAGGAGGTCCTGCCCCAAGTGGAGGAGTTTAAGTATCTCGGGGTCTTGTTCACGAATGAGGGAAAACTGGAGCGTGAGATCGATAGGCGGATAGGTGCAGCGTCCGCAGTGAAGCGGGCGCTGTACCGGTCTGTCGTGGTGAAGAGAGAGCTGAGTCAAAAGGCAAAGCTCTCAATTTACCGATCGATCTACGTTCCCACCCTCATCTATGGTCATGAGCTTTGGGTTGTGACCGAAAGAACGAGATCTCGGATACAAGCGGCTGAAATGAGTTTTCTCCGCAGGGTGTCTGGACTCTCCCTTAGAGATAGGGTGAGAAGCTCAGTCATCCGGGAGGGACTCGGAGTAGAGCCGCTGCTTCTCCACATCGAGAGGAGCCAGTTGAGGTGGCTCGGGCATCTGGTTAGGATGCCTCCTGGACGCCTCCCTGGTGAGGTGTTCCGGGCATGTCCCACCGGGAGGAGACCCAGAGGAAGACCCAGGACACGCTGGAGGGACTATGTTTCTCGGCTGGCCTGGGAACGCCTTGGGATTCCCCCAGAGGAGCTGCTCCAAGTGGCTGGGGAGAGGGAAGTCTGGGCCTCCCTACTTAGGTTGCTACCCCCGCGACCCGACCCCGGATAAGCGGAAGAAATGGATGGATGGATGGATGGTCCCGTCCAGCTCTCTGAGTCACTGAACACTGAATTCAGTTAGAAGGTGGTCCAACTTTAGTCCTGTTCGAAAAACGGGTCAGTTTGATGATAAAAAAGACTATAGAGGAGCAGGGGGAGCAGGGTCCATCAGCTTGCCGGCCCCAAGCCACCAGTGGGTCCCAAGCATCTCCTGGGTCTCAAGCCTGCTGCAGCTCTTGGTTGTCTCATGCATCCTGAGGGTCCCAAGCCTGCTGCAGCCCTTGAGCATCTCACTCCTCCGGGTTCCATGTATCAGTCTGAGGGTCCCATCACAGCTGCATCGCCTAAGGTCTTCATGCCACCTGCACTGCCTCAGGTGTACTTGCCTCGCCTAAAGGGGTCCATGTCTCGTCCTGAGGTATTCACACCACCTGGGTGCTCTACAGTCCTGCTTCGATGTGGTGGATGACCTCCCGGCCGCCCGCCTGGCCGGCTTCGACGTGATGGATGGCCTCCTGGCCGCCCATTTGAACATTTTGTGCTTCTTATGTGTTGTGTGTCTAGTCTCCCTCTTGTGTTCCCTTGTACCCTCCATCCTGTTTCCCCCCTCCTCCCACCCAAGTATTTGGGGACAGGGTTTTTGGGATGTCTGGAGACGTCCTTTAAGGAGGGGGTAATGTGGTGATTGTACCCCTAGTGGTGTGTCCCTGTCCAGTTTCCTTTTGTGTGATTTTCCCCTCTCCCACACCTATGAGCCTGACAGGTGTTTTGTGTTTAGTCCTCATCAGTGTTTGTACATAGGCTGTGTCTTGGTGTTATTCCTTGTCTGGGCATCATCATCTATTCGTCTGGTTTCTCCTTTCTGAGTTCCCACGTGTTCTTCGTGATTTTCTACGTGTCTTCTAAGAGCGTGAGTTTTGCTGCCTCAACAGCTTCATTATTTTGTGTTTATTAAAAGTGTTTCTTTATTTATCCACCGAGTCTCCCGAGTCCTACCTGCCCCCTTGGGTTCTACCTTTAAAAACCTCAAATACAGTATGACAAATCTGATGCTTTAACCACCTCAGCTTACTTGTTGGGATTTGAAGGAGCAGCTGCTCCAAACTCTACTCAGATGAGGGAGCTTCTCATCTTATCTCTAAGGCTGGGCCCAACCAACCTACAAAGGAAAGTCATTTTAGCTGTTTGTATCCAGTATGTCCTTCTTTTAATCACAATTCATATCTCACGATTTTAAGTGAGGGATGGATATTGATGAACCAGTAAACTACATGCTGTTGGTTTAGCTCCTTCTTTATCATGATAAATCAGCACAACATCCCCATTAATGCAAGCAAAGCCCTGATCGATCAGTAAATGGAACCTGCCATTAATCATAAAACAAGCCACTAAAATACTGCTTGAGTACAGCGTGACTTGGCCCTCTTTTTTTTTTCCTCCAAGTGACCAAATGGTTTGTCAGAACCTTGCCAACTAAAACTTCTTCTCCATTGCCTCAGCGCCTCTCATGACTGTGTTTTTGCTTCCCAAACCACAGTAGTTTTGGCCCTTTTGGCCATCCTGTACCGGTCAGCTGCTTCATGGGTCCTTCGAGAAAGCCAAACCCCAAAACACTTCTTCAGCTTGATGGCACCACTGATGATTGCTGGTGTCCTCCGATTGCCAACGTGACAGGGACCAACAGTATTTTGATCAGAGCTCCTGGAAGCTGCATCTGCACTGGAGGCCTTGAATATGGTTCATTCAGTTTCCATATCCATAACCTATCATGGTAAACATGAAAAATTATCCAGGAGGTATGAGTTGAACATCTCGTAAACAAGGGCCCTTCACCAGGCATCCCCATCTTCTTTGGGATCACAAGGATTGCCCAGCATCCAGTTGTCCCAAATCCCCACCAGGTGGTGTTCAGTATAGGTACTTTTGCTCTTTTCTTTACCGGCATGTCCGTAACACTTGTCTGGCACCAAGTAAACTTATGGACCATTCTATGTTCAAGTGTGGTGTTTGTTATGGACAGTCTATGTCTAGTGGTCCAATAACAAAACTATGCTTATATTCAGATCTGGGAGGTTGTTATCCAAAATCACACCACTCCATGAAGCCCTGTCGTTGCCATGTGGATCTTGAACTTCCCAAAAAGCATGACAAAATCCCCAGTGTTATTTTACTGTAGTTTTAAGGACATTTCAACAGTTTTTTTAAAGTTAAAATATTCATACTGCGACAAAAGAGACCAATAAATAGACTAATCTTATTTGACAACACAAATTTAGGCGTCAAAGACACACAACCGAATCCCTTTTTAAACCACAATTCTGGTACCTTGTGGCCTCTTGGTTTGGAAAAAGTGACTCAAAGAGTCATTTAGTCAAGTCATTTTTGCAAATAATTGGTAGGTCACAGACTCCACTCAGAGTTGAATTGCTTTCTAGCCGTTTGCTTTTAAACAGGAGCAATTTATATTTGACCTTTCCACCATTAAGTTACATGTGCCCACAGATTTTAAGAAGGACATTCTTATTCCAATTATTGCATGATTCCCTGTTTAAATTAAGGCTTTATTTGTCTTTTTCCCCCACCTCTGTATTTTGTTGTTTGGATTGGATCAAAGCACTGAAGGCTTTTCTTTCCAGGCTTTACTTAGAAAATGTCACACACCTAGAATTAAGGGGTGTATTTTTTCTTTTTTGGTTTGGATTTACGGTACTTCAAACAAAAGTAATAAATAACTTACTTCCCTCCACCCGCACCCTATCCCACCTTTATTATGAGAGGCAATGAAGTTAATTCTTTCTCTTTGACCCCAAGGATCATCCGCAATACAAATCACACTCAGATGAGTCAAAACCTTGAGCTACGTAAATAACCCACCAGATGTGCTGCTGATTTATATGTGTGGGGTCGTTGCTCTGGGTTAATTAGCAACCGGAAATGCTGCAGACTCAGGTGAGTCTACATACTGTAGACATTAATGTATGCTTATATACAGTACATAACATGCAGTAAGCACAAGTTAACCTTTTGGTACACTTTTATTTCATTTGCAACATTTTTGCAAGTTTCTATTCTATATTCTGGAGGGTGTTTGTTCATTTATTGGTGTGTGAACTTATAAAATGAACATCTCTGATTTACCAACTCTATAATGAACATAATTACAAACACGTGGGGAAGACAGCTGGGAACAAGTGTGGGTGAGGCAGGAGCAATTCAATTCAGTTTATTTATATAGCACCAAGTCACAACAGAAGTCATCTCAGGGAACTGAACAGGAACATTCATATATAAAAAATAATTTAACATTATATATCTGAGGAGCAGACTGCTTTGAGTTTCACTCCATTGCAGAACTCTCATCTTGAGCAAGCATGAAGGTGATAGTGGAAAGGAAAAACTCCTTCACGAGGAAGAAACCTTTAGCAGAACCAGAATCAGGACAAGCGACCATCTGCTTAGACCGGCTGGGTTTGGTAGGAACAGATACACAATGGCAGGTCAAGAATCACATGTTAAGATTGAAATAGTATCAAAAGAAAACTATTTAATTTTATCACATCATTTAAGGAAATGAGGTCAATTTGTCCTCTAGTAGTCTAAGCTTAAGACAACATTACAAGCCAACCCTAACTATAGGATTGACAGTATCAAAAAGGAAAGTCTTAAAACTGGACAATGTGTCGGCCTCACGGACAGAAAATGGAAGTAGTTTCCACGAGAGAGGAGCCTGATAACTGAAAGATCTTCCTCCAGTTCTGCTTTTGGAAACTCTAGGAACTGCGAGTAAGCCTGCAGTCGAAGAGCAAAGTGCTCTGTTGGGAAAATATAGAACAATAAGATCTAAAATATAAGATGGAGCTAGGTTGTTGAGAGCTTTGCATGTTAGAAGTAAGATTTTGAATTATATTCTGGATTTGACAGGGAACCAATGGAGAGAAGTTAAAACTGGAGAGATTTGATCTCTCCTACTAACCCCAGTTAAGACTCTGGCAGCAGCATTTTGGATTAACTGAAGACTTTTTAAAGAAGTATTTGGACTTCCATATAACAAATCATTGCAATAGTCCAGTCTAGACATGACAAATGCATGAACCAGTTTTTCTGCATCATTTTTAGATAAGATGTTTCTAATTTTAGCGATATTACGCAGGTGGAAGAAGGCAGTTCTAGTAATGTTTTTAATGTGGGGGATAAAAGACATGTTCTGATCAAAAATACCACCAATAATTTTAACATTAGAGCTGGAGGCCAGATTAATGTCATCCAAGGTGTGTGTGTAAGACTGAAAAACTCATTCCTAAAATGCTCATGTCCAAAAACCAAAACCTCAGTCTTGTCTTTATTCAAAAGCAGAAAATTTAGAGTCATCCAGGTTTTTATGTCTCTAAGACATGGTTGTAGTCTAAGTAGCCAATTGGATTCATTGGGTTTCATGGACATATATAAACTGTGTATCATCAGCATAACAAGGAAAATTTACACCAGGCTCTTGAATAACATTACCTAATGGGAGCATCAAAGGTAAAGATAATTGGTCCAAACACAGAATCTTGAGGAACTCCATGACTAACTTTGGTGTATGATGAAGATTCATTATTTACATTTACAAATTGGAATCAGATAGATATGACTGAAGCCAATTTAGAGCTGTTCCTGGAATTCCAATATCACATTTAAGTCTCTGTAGTAGACTCTTGTGATCAACTGTATCAAATGCAGCACTGAGATATTGTCTCAGTGCTGTGGTGAACTCTAAACCCTGACTGAAACTCTTCAAACTTATTCTAAAAAAGTTAAGTCTGATCCTCTGGACATAAAAACAAACAAACAAAACAACAACAACAACAACAACAACAACAACAACAACAACAACAACAACAACAACAAAGTAGAAATGTTTCGGCTTTCGTCCGAAAGACTCCTTCAGTCTGAGGTGCTGTATTCAGCTCAGTTTTATAAATAGCACCCTCTCACAGTGGATCAACCAGTTGGCTGATGACAGCTGAAACTAGTTGCTCACATGATTAAGGAGGACCATCAGCCTAATGATGGATCGTTAGCATCCTGATGGCTGTTTGCTATTACAGAGGGCTGAGTGATACTAGCAATAACAGCACTGCAGAGGGGGACAGTTGAACACAGAGGCCTCCACCCCTGTTCATCAGGATACTCCAAACTTATTGTTTCTTTACAGATGATCACGTAACTGATCAGCAACTGTTTGTAGACAAGAAAGTTCATGCTCAATAATCCATGTACCAAATCCAATAATTCTCAGTCAGGTCATCTGGACAGTTTATTTTTTATAGAAACATTTCACCCTCCATCCGGAGGGCATCATCAGTCAGAGGAGTTCCAGCAAACCGTTTCCCCACCAAGCAGTAAACACCTTAAGTAGACCCAGCAAACTGGTTGCATACAAATACAGTTGGCGCAGTTTCAAAGTCAAAGTCAAAGTCAACTTTATTGTCAGAACTGCAATATGTACAGGACATACACAGGACCGAAATTGCGTTTCTCTCAGTCCCTCGGTGCAACAGTAACCATCTAAACACTAAACACTAAAACATTTAATAAATATAAGCATAACATCTTACTATGTCGTTTGAAACAATGGGGGGGTGTCAGCGGTGCAGCACTGAACTGGTTTAGGTCCTACTTAGCCGACCGTACTTTCTGTGTCCGCCTTGGTGACCATGAGTCCTCCTCTGCTCCTCTTCTGTGTGGGGTTCCTCAGGGCTCAGTCTTAGGCCCCCTCCTCTTCACACTATACCTGCTCCCTCTTGGCTCCATTCTTAGAAAATATGGGATCTCCTTTCATTGTTATGCGGATGATACGCAGATTTATGTCCCGCTTCAGAAAAAGGACTCCAACTCTCTGGCCCCTCTGTTTTCATGTCTGGAGGACATCAAAGCCTGGATGGCTGTGAACTTTTTAAAGTTTAATGAGGGGAAGACTGAGGTGATGGTTTTTGGAAGCTCAACTGAGACTCCCAAGGTCAATGTTGGTTCCTTGGCTCAATACATCAGACCTATTGTTACAAACCTGGGGGTCAAGATCGATGCAGGACTAAAATTTGAAAACCACATCAGAGCAGTTGTTAAAACTAGTTTTTTCCACCTGAGGCAGCTGGCTAAGGTGAAGCCAATTCTTTCCAAGCAGAATTTTGAAACAGTAGTTCACGCCTTTGTGACCACACGACTGGACTACTGTAATGCACTCTATATAGGAATCAGTGATTCCTGTATCTCTCAGCTTCAGAGGGTACAGAACGCCGCTGCACGACTTTTAACTGGCACACGAAAGTTTGACCACATTACTCCTGTTTTAACCTCCCTGCACTGGCTGCCCGTACATTACAGGATTCATTTTAAAGTTCTTTTATTTGCTTTTAAAGCGCAAAATGGTCTTGCCCCGCCCTATCTGTCCGAGTTGCTGCAGCCATACGCACCCTCTCGATCATAGTTGCCAAGTCCGCTTATTTCAAGCGGCATTGGGCTTGTTTTTTCCTGGAGTCGCTTTTAAATTCGGTGAGCCGCTTGTGGCGGTTTTTTGTGCTTACCATGGGTGTTGCGTCGCTTATTTGGGCTTGTTTTGTGAAATGTACTCCTGAAGTTATTTTAAAGGTATTTTTGATGTTTCTCTGCACGCTTAATAAATATGCTGGTTTGGTGCTGATGTAGCTTTATTGTTTAAACTGCACAATACACTTATCAGACGGCACGATCCTGCATTACTCCGTTCTCTGCACTTTCTATCTTCACACACACACTGAACCCGCGTGCCTACGTCACGCTCTCTCTCGCGGTGCGTTCACTGACACTCTGTAATATACATGCACGAACACTGCTGTATACATTACAGTATTGTGACATCATTTTTGAACTTTGCATATAGTGACACCACATATATATCTTGTATCATTCAACTATGTTCGTTTTTAGCAAACAAAATGATAAATTAATGAAAATTACTTTCAAAGTGAGTTTAAAATTAAAAACCGTGTATCTTCACGGGACATCCGACTACACGCGAATGCAACATTGTTCTTTATTCTTTGTCTAGACAAGACAACGCTAATGTGAGCTCTAAGTGGGGTAAATATGGAAAAAAATATAATAAAGATTGGGAGAAAGAGCGTGCTCTTCAAGACTGGATCCGACCACAGATGGGAGAAAAATGCAAAATGTATTTTTATTTTTTAGACTGAATACGTTCTTTTATGTATAATTTTGCTAGATATATGTAATGCCATAATAAATATGTTTATACTGTTTAAAACTGCCTTTTTTTACACAATGGGATGGGTTGCCAGCTGGGCTTTTTTTGGGCTTTTTTTGAAAGAGCGAGCCGCTTGTTTGTGCTTGTTTTGAAGGAGCTGATCGCTTCTTTCGGTCTGGAGATCTGGCAACCCTGGTACTGTGTTACATTATACGTGACACAGTACCAGGGTTGCCAGATCTCCAGACCGAAAGAAGCGACACCCTCAGGTCATGTGATCAGCTGCTCCTGAGTGTCCCAAAGACAAAACGCAAGCTCAGAGGAGACCGTGCTTTTGCTGTGGCAGCTCCTAAACTGTGGAACAACCTTCCCTTGAACATCAGACAGGCCTCTTCCCTGTCTGTTTTTAAATCTCTTCTTAAAACCCATCTCTTCTCCCTGGCCTATGACACCATCTGCGATGTTGACTTTTAATAATTTTAGTCGCTTGTTTTATCTGAGTGTATGATTCCTCAACTTTTATTATGTGACTTTTATTTATTTTAATTATTTTATTACCTGATTGTGATTGTTTTGTTGTGTGTACAGCACTTTGGTCCTGTAGGTGTTTAAAGTGCTCTAAGCTGGTATGGTATGGTATGGTATAAAATAGTAAAAAAGTGTAACACTGTCCTGAGTTTTTCATAATAGTATAAAAGTGTGAAAATGTACACCAACACTGAAACACCAAACACCCCTAAAACACCAAACACCCAATGAACATAAGCATAAATGAAATAATAAAAGTGTAATACTGTCCTGAGTTTTTGCATAGTAGTATAAAAAGTATAAAACATATATCTATAAAATAAACTGAAGTTTCTAGCGTTGACATTTGCAAAGAGAGGCACAGCAGCATATAAGTTAATGTACACAGTATATGTATGAGGTAGTTGATGTTGGTATATAGGCAAAGTGGCATATGCAGTAAGGCACATTTGGCATCCTTAGATAAGGCTAGTCAGAGAATGCTGTATATGTATCTGCAGTAGTGTAGATAAAAGTAGTGTAAATGTAAACAGTAATAATAAATGTAAAGCAGTAGTAATAAATGTAAACAGTATTAATAAATGTAAACAGTGAATGTAAACAGTAGTATGACTATAGGCAGTAATGTAATACAAACATTAGTGCAAATATGAGAAGTAGTGCAAACTGAATGAGCACATGACCGAGAGTTTAGTGAATAACCCGTTTGATGACACAGAGTCCAGTGTTAAAATCTTTGTGTTGAGTGATAATGTGTGAGAAAGTTTTTTGTGTTAAGGCAGTTCAAATGGGAGGGGAGGCAGAGCAGGCAGAGTGTTTAGCATTCTGACTGCCTGATGAACAGAGCTGTCTCTCAGTCTGCTGGTTCGAGCCTGGAGACTCCTCAGTCTCCTCCCTGATGGCAGCAGTCTAAAGCGGCTGTGTAGTGGGTGTGTGGGATCACCTGCCATGCAGTGGGCTTTCCGAGTGAGGCGTTTGCTGTGTAAGTCCTGCAGTGAGGGCAAGGAGGTGCCGACGATCTTCTCAGCTGCTTTCACGATGCGCTGGAGGCTCTTGCGGCAGGATGCAGTGCATGCACCAAACCACACCGTGATGCAGCTGGTCAGGACACTTTCTATGGCACCCCTGTAGAAGGTGCACATGATGGAGGTTGAAGCTCCAGCCCTTTTCAGCTTGCGGAGAAAGTAGAGGCGCTGGTGAGCCTTCTTGGCCAGTGCTGCAGTGTTCCTGCTCCAGGACAGGTCCTTCGAGACGTGCACTCCCAGGAACTTGGTGCTGTCCACTCTCTCCACTGCGGTGCTGTTGATGGTCAGAGGGGCATGTTGTGCATCCCTCTTCCTGAAGTCCACGACAATCTCCTTTGTCTTCTCCACGTTGAGAGTGAGATTGTTGTGTCCGCACCACAAGGCCAAGCGGCTCACCTCGTTCCTGTAGTCCGTCTCATCGTTGTTGCTGATGAGACCTACCACTGTTGTGTCGTCCGCAAACTTGATGAAGTGGTTGGAGCTGTACGATGGTGTGCAGTCGTGTGTTAGCAGGGTGAATAGAAGGGGGCTCAGCACACATCCTTGTGGGGCCCCTGTGTTCAATGTGATGGTGCTAGATGTGTTACTCCCGATCCGTACTGTCTGTGGTCTCCCGGTCAGGAAGTCTAGCAGCCAGTTACACATTGAGGTGTTCAGCCCCAGACTGTCCAGTTTATGGATGAGCTGTTGGGGGATGATGGTGTTGAATGCCGAGCTGAAGTCGATGAACAGCATTCTAACATAAGAGTCCTTCGTGTCCAGATGTGTGAGAGCTGTGTGGAGGGCAGAGGAGATGGCATCGTCGGTTGAGCGATTAGGTCGGTATGCAAATTGGAAGGGATCCAGGGAGGCAGGGAGGACAGATGTGATGCTTTTCATGACTAGCCGTTCAAAGCACTTCATCAGGATGGGGGTGAGTGCTACTGGGCGATAGTCATTGAGGCATGCGGGCGTTGCCTTCTTTGGGACAGGGATGATGGTGGTGGCTTTGAAACAGGTGGGGACGATGGCCTGGCTCAGTGAGATGTTAAAGATGTCCGTGAAGACCGCTGCGAGTTCCCCTGCACAGTCCTTCAGCACACGACCAGGTATGTTGTCAGGACCAGAGGCCTTCCGGGCGTTAATCTTGATGAATGATCGCCTTACGCTGTCTGAGGACAGCGCCAGCACCTGGCCATCAGGAGAGGGGGGGAATTTATGTGCAGGTGTGCTGTTACTTGCCTCAAACCGAGCGAAGAACTCATTCAGTTCATTCAGCGTAGAGGTTGAGCTGTCACAGGTCTGGGGGGGGGGTTTGTAGTCTGTGATGGTCTGTATTCCCTGCCACAGACTGCGTGTATCCTTGCTGTCCTTGAAACGGTGAGCTATTTTCCTGGAATACTGCTCCTTGGCCTCACTGATGCCCTGGGTCAGGTTCTTTCTGGCTGCCTTCAGGCCCACCTGATCTCCCGCTTTGAAGGCAGCATTCCTGGCTTTCAGGAGTCTGTGAACCTCAGCTGTCAGCCATGGCTTCTGATTAGCCCGAACAGTGATGGTTTTGAGGTTGGTAACATCATCAATGCACTTGGCGATGTATGAACATACAGTGTCTGAGTACTCCTGGAGACATGTGTTGTTGTTTGTGGTAGCAGCTTCTTTGAACATACCCCAATCTGTGGTGTCAAAACAGTCCTGGAGTGCCTCTGAAGACCCCTCTGGCCACACTCGTATCTGCTTGCGGACTGGTTTTGTGACTTTCACCAGCGGCCTGTATGCTGGCTTTAGCATAACACAGATATGGTCAGAAGCACCAATGTGGGGGAGGGGGAGGGCTCTGTAGGCATTTTTCATGGTGGTGTAAACTTGGTCCAGTGTGTTGTTTCCTCTTGTTGCAAAGTTTATGTTTCTGTATGTTTTTGGAAATACACTCTTTAAATCTGCATGGTTGAAATCACCAGCCGTGATGAGAAAAGCATCAGGATGGGCTGTTTGCTGCATCCATTCTACTTTATTAATAGGAGAATACTCAAGCCACTAAAACTCCACTCCAGGTTTACCTGTTTACCTCCTCCAACTCTAAACAGCAGCAGTGTTTCTCCTCCTGCCTCGATTGGCAGAAAACGCGCACAGGTGGAGGAGGTGGAGAGGAGACACCTCTGTGTTGATCGCTTGCCAGTTTAGCGAGCTTAGTGCGGGCAGTTGTTGACCGTGGGGGTTGATCATAAAAAATATGCAGTATTCATGTTAGGATTCTTGAGAGAAGTGCAATGCTACGTCTGGAGCATGGTAGCTTAGCAGTAACTGACACTGTAATGCCGGGTCCCCACCTAATTTGTCAGAACGCTCCTGCCGCCCCCTTTTGGCCGCTTGTCACGTTCCCACAAGCCACTGAAGACCGTCTGATGACGCGCACTGGGGGGAGGCAGAGGGGAGGGGGTCTAGCTCGTTTTCCGGGTCAGTTGTTGTGTTACTGCAGCTCCGACAGTCTTTGTTGAGATTAAAACGTTTTTTTATGTTTGGGGTGATCAAACGCTGGAGTGGACAGCAGCAACTGTTTAAAATGCCAAGTTTCTTACCGGAGTTTGGTTCCAATTCATGGAAGCTCGATCGGGTAAGTTTAAAAAGTCCAAAAAAAGTCCCGTTGTCGTTGTGTAATCACATAGCAGAGGCTCTCCCGACTGTTTGCTGGACGCGTCGAGCCACCAGAGATCGAATTTTATGACGTTGGCGGCTCGACGCGTAGGTTGCTTTGGACGCGCGCGTGTGTGGAAAGGAACTGCAGCGTGCCGTCGCGCCGCTTCAAACACTCAAAACGCGCCGCTTCACGATACGCCGCACATCGACGCCTCTCCACATAGACTTTCAATGTAAACCGGCCGCTTCCGCCGCCCGACACGGGTCCAGTGGGTAACCGCCCGGCATAAGATGCTGCAGGTGTAAGAGACGCTGTGTTTTAAGGTTCATTCAAGTTGAAATGTCTTTAAAATCCCACACCTTATTGTCCTCAAACTTCGTGAGAAACATCCTTTAGATGAGTAGTGCTGAACACAAGTAAAAAAAGTCCAGTGGTGATGTTTATTTCTCTATAAACACAAATAGTGCAGATCTGAGGCTGTGTGTTAAAGTACATTAAAGCTGAAATGTCTTCAAGGCCCACAGCTGAATAAACTTTGTGAGTGTGGAATTAAAGTAAGGAAATCTAGGTGAAATGTTGCTTTTTTTATATTAGCGTACACTTCTTTTGCGTGCGCATGCACACATACACGCACACGTACACACCTGTGTCCCCCACACATTACGGATGCTTCTGACACCCTTGCTGATGGGACACACATTGAAAGCAATGAGGGGTTCAGTGTCTTGCCCAGGGACACTTCGGCCTGTGACTGCTGGTGGATTCAAACCCTGAACTCTTGCATTGGAGGACGACTGCTCTAACCACTCAGCCATAGCCACCCCAAAAAAGAAAAAAAAGGAAAGCGATCTGAAGTTCAATAGCCCACATTTAATGATTTTATTATTTTGTTCTGGTAAAGTAATTGTGTTTATTTTAAAAATATTTTTATGTTTAATATTTTAGAGTTGATTTTTGGTTTATTTGATTTGAGCCGTGGCCAAGTTGGCACTGTTTCAGTGGGGTTTTGGGAGGGTAACGAAGAAGCAGCAGAGAAGTGTGGAAGACCACATCTCTGCTTCCTGGAAGGACTTCTAGACTGGACCGTTAATTTTCAATAATCCGGATGTCCAACTGAATCAGCTAAGTTTTTAGAGAGAAGTGCTCCTCCATTTAAGGTGGGATGGATTCCTTTTCTTCACATCAGACCAGATTTTCCCCCAAATGCACTCCAGTTGTCTACAAATCCTACGTTGTTTTCAGACCACCAGAAACAGAGAAGCATGAATGTCACAGATAGAGCTGGTAAAGCCGGTTCACTTTATAAAATCAGGTTAATCTGAATCAATCGCTAAAATAACCCAGATCACTTGAATCATTCACATGTGCATTTTTGTTAGTGTTTTGATACAACTGTGTTTAGCTACTTTACTGCAACCGCCAGTGAGATCACATGAAAGCATTGGTGTCAGAAGTATTTGTAATGTGGGTGAGACACACTGGTCAGGGGTCTGGGGGTCCTCCCCCAGAAAATTCTGAATAAATTCGATGCAATTTCCTGCATTCTGGTGTATTTTAACAACTGTGGTAAAGCCTTCCATTCGGAAACCTTACTTTTGCTCAAATCCAGAGTGCTCGATTCAGGGCCGGATTAACAACCCCAGGGGCCCCTGGGCACCGAAGCTCACAGGGCCCCCTCCCTAACCTAACACCCATTTTACTATATATATATTTATACACACACACACAAACACACACACACAACACACACACACTCACATTTATTGGGTTTTACACGTATGTTTTAATTGCAGAAGATGGCTCTGTATGTCTTCTATCAACTGAACACAATTCCAGGGATTGTCATGCCACCCCGGGTCCCCACTTGGGAGCGCCACTGCTTATTGGTCAAAAATGAATACCAAGTACTGCCATCTCACTCATAAATCACACAACAACAATTAAATGAAATAAATTGTCACAAGCCAGTGCATGGCTAAAGCTTATGACAATAAAGTGTTCACTGAAAATCACTCAAGCAGAAAGCACTTCTCAAATGTTACGACTGAAGATATAATGATTCCATCACATAACACAGCTATGAACAGTCACCAAGTGATATGGGCAACTTCACACTCTGCAAAATCCAATTACAGCACTAATTCTCAGCATCACACCACAATTATGCAAGATTCATGTTTTGCAGACAGTATATAAAATAAGCAAAATACATTACATTTATTATCTGCACAGTCATAACAGTTTACATTGGACTACGGTACTCATTTCACAGAAAGCACGGTGGCTCTTACCTTTAGAAGTTCTTCTTTTTGGTATTTTTCTTTGCAAAGTCACAAACCAAGTCCTCAAAGTCCAGCACCCTCACCAGCTCAGACTCTTGGTACTTGAAGCATTCCTTGTTTTGTTAGCTCTTCTACCGTAGACATTTCTTCAGTAAAGTTAGCTGCCGTTGTTAGCTCAGGTTGGGTTCATTTGTAGAAGGCAACGCTTCCAAGCTAACGTTGCTGGTTAGCTCAAAATCTTCTAATTTCTAGCTTTAAAAAAAAAAGCTGGATATCTGGCCGCCCGATTATGAAAACTGGCAGCTCCACGATCGATAAGGACAGCGCAAGCCTTTTCATCGACTGTCCCCCACAATGCTGGGTCGCACACCCGATAAAACCAATCTGAACTGGCGGCGCTGCTACAGCTAGGTTCAAGCGGTTGTGTTGTGCAGCTAGCAATAGCCTCCTCCTCCGGACTCATGTTAGTTTGCTCACCGTCAGCATCCTCCACAACGACTTCTTCCTTCTCCGGATTTTCCTCCAAACGTTTTGCAAAGAATGCATGAATAGGGAATAGGGAATAATAGAATTGAAAAAGACTTCTGGACAGAAGTCGAAACGTTTTCTGTTACAAATAAAGTCCAGTTGATCCTGAATTGAACGCCTTTTTGATTAATGCATGAATAGATGGCATACTTTTTAATAAACACGTCTCCTTCTCTTCTTTTTCTCTTTTTCTCTTTCGTTTTTGGAAACCACTTCTCTTACTCTCACTCATTTTTGCTTCTCAGATACGACAACTCACACAGTCCGATCAACGCAGTGCTACCTGTTTTATGAACTTGGTTAGGGGGCGGGCCAGCGGCGCGGCATGTTACTATGGTTTCCAACTCAGTGAAGATAAAAAGATAAAAAATAAAAAAATAAAAATAACAGGAAGAGCGTGGATCTTACTGGTTATCTCTGTGGCTGTCGTATTTAAAATCTAAGGATATTTTATTTTCTTTCTTCCCCAAAACTGCAGTGGGCTCCCTGCGGTGGGCCCCATGGTGGGCGTGGGCCCCTGGGCCTGTGCCCAGTTGGCCCATCTGATAATCCGGGCCTGGCTCGATTACAACCTTTACACCTGGGCTGTATTTGCCCCGTTGTGTTCCGCCCCTGCAGGTGAATAACATACACAAAGCAACACTTCACCTAGATTTTCTTAATTTGATTCCACACAAGTAAAGCATGTTTCTCACCAGGTTTGTGGAAATTCAGCTGTGAGGTTTTAAAGACATTTCAAGTTTATTGCACTTTAACACACAGCGTCAGGTCAGCACTACTTGTGTTTATAGAAAAAAAAAAAAAACATTACTACATGTACTAAGCTTTACTTGCGTTCAACACTACCGTATTTTCTGGTCTATAAGTTGCACCTTTTTGCCTAATTTGCATGCCCTGCGACTAATAGAGAGGTGAGACTTGTTTGTGGATTTCCCCCCCAAATTTTTAGACCAATTTTTGGCTCAGATATGACCGTTTTTCATTTTGGCAAAAATGGTGCAGTACCACTTTCGGCCGCTAGGGGTGCAGTACCACTTTTGTCCGCTAGGGTACACTGACCGTTCCCGTCTCATGTGTCCGACGGCAACCTCCTCTGGTCGGACTGACTCTGTTGCAGCCCGGCCTCCTGCTCTGGAGCTCTGACACTTCCAGAGAGTCCACTGACCATTTCCAGCTCATGTGTCCGATGGCAGCCTCTGGTCGCACACACTCTGTCGCAGCCTGGCTTCCTGCTCTGGAGGTATGAACTACGAAACCATAGGACAGATTTTTATCAAACTTACAGAAAGTAATCACTAGATGGACATTTACAACTGTTAAGCTTTATGAGTTGTTTGAGATAAAATTTGATGTTTTATAGTTGTAAATGTGTTGCGGTTAGCTTTGTTGTTTTTCCGGCTACTATTTAGCAAATAGCTCATAGACCACATGGCAGATTTTCTTTAAACTTACAGAAAGTAATTACTTGGTGGTCATTTACAAACTGTTAGCTGTTGGAGTTGTTTGAGCTAAAATTCGATTTATTTATAATTTATTTTCGCAGCGCGCGCAACCGTTTGGAAGACGTCAAAGCGCAACAATTTAAATCCAGCAGATTTGACAATTACGTGAATTTATTAAGGAACGGTTAAGCTCAGAAACACTTTTGCTATACTGTAATGTCAGCTAACAAATATATATTTTTAAGTGTTTATCTTAATAAATTTTAAAGAAAATGCTGCGGTCCCACCCGTCTGGGTAGCAAAACTACTTTTTAAATCCAGCTGATTTGACAATTACGTGCATTTATTAAGGAAAAGTTCAGCTAAGACAAATCTTTGCTATAATTTTCAGCAAACAAATAATTGTTTTTACCATGTTAATTTTGTTAAAGTCCTTCCGTGCATGCTTCTGTGGCCGCCATTTTCAGCAGGGCAAATGATGCGCTGACGCATCGCGTAGCGGTGATGCATAATAGATGCGACTTAAATAAAGGTGCGACATGTTTATGGATTTTTCCAATTTATTGCCAATAATTGGACAATGCACCTTATAGAAAGGTGAGAGTTATCAGGCGGAAAATACGGTACTCATCTAATGGATGTTTCTCACCAAGCTTGAAGACAATAAGTTGTTGGGTTTAAAAAATCAACTTTAAAGAGGAACTAAACCCCGGTCTAAAAACGTGTTTACGGTAACCCCTATGGGTTGAACAGAGGAAATGCACCTTAATTTTCTTATTGGTCAAGGACGTTCACTCTTACGTGTCTTGTACACTCTGACGTCACGGAAGTGGTTCAAGCAGAGCCAATCCCCTGCAGAGATGAGAAGGTCCTGCAGCATTCATACCTTATATGGAAGTGCCACATTTCACTCCTGACAAGCGGTTTTGTTTTTCTTTTCCCCCATTTTTTTAAGCCTTTGGTTTTGGATGGAATGGGTGGAATAGATAAATACATCTACATGTTTATCCTTTGTTGTTGCTTGGTGTATGTTGTTGGCTAGAGGTTTAATTTGTTTTAGGTTGTTGCTGGTGGAGGCGTGAACAAAAGCACAACTCTACCTCCTCCCCTCCTTGTCTCTCGATATGCCCATTTTGAGAGTGATTTTGTGTCTGCTTAGGGGGAGAAGTTACCGTATCAACCTGTGTTTAGTTCCTCTTTAATGCACACACAGCGTCTTATACTTGCAGCATCACACACTTAGCATAGGGCTAAGCTAATGATGCGCAATACAAATGCGCTAGCTAAGATGCTACAGACGTAGCACTCAGCTTCTCTCAAGCATCCTACCCCCGTAGTTCACAATTGCCCACACTAACGTAGAGCTAAGCTGGCGTGCAACACAGAGGTGTCTCCCCCTCCCCCCCCGAGCATCCTGATATGGTGATCGAGGAAACACTGCATGCACTCTAGTAAGTTGTTGTAGGTAACCAGGAAAACCTGGAGTGGACTTTTAGTGGTTTGAGTATTCACCTATTAATCAAGTGGAATGGATTTGTTCACGAAGAAATAGAAATGGCACTGGGTGGACTAATATTTCATGATACATGGGGATGGGGGGGGGATGAATATTTATAATTCTCCCAAAATATATGTATTTTTAAAGTGGGAGGGACACGTCCCCCTCACATACAATGGATGCAACACCGATGCATGAAAATCAGTTTGTGCCTCAGTTTTTAAAACTTAAAAACATTTCTTGTAAAACAGAATAACAGAGACATTACTAATGCACAACTCAATTTACTGCAGTCATTATGAAATTTTACAAAGATTAATGTATGTGTTGGTTGGTTGGTTGTGGTTGGCCCTCCATGTGAGTGTGCTACTTAAAAGACTGAGCTTGTTGTGGCTCCTTGGACTGATGAAGTCTTTTGGATGAAAGACGAAATATTTCAACAAAAAGAAACCGTCCTGAGGACCTGACTTGACTTTGTTGTATTTTTACCTGGATGGTTGAGCATGAACTTTGATGTTTTGAACCACTTCAGCCATGGCTGCCTCAGACGAGTCAGCAGGGGAGAGAGAGGACTCCCCAAACCATCTTATCACCATCAAACTGGTTGGTCCACTATGTGAGTGTGCTACTTACAGGGCAGTTGGTTGTGTCTCCTCAGCTTGAATAAGTATTTTGGATGAAAGACGAAACGTTTCAACACAAAGAAACCGTCCAGAGGACCTGACTTATTGTTAGACTTAATGATTGTGATATTTTTATTGGATAAATTTTGATGAGTAGTTTTTTTAGTGTACTGTAGTTTTAAACTCTACCTCTAACAAGGTTAAGTCATGTCCTCTGGATGGGTTCTTCTTCGCTGAAAAGTTTTGTCTTTTATTTTTTAACCAGTTGATAACTGGTTGATCCATTATGAGAAGTTGGTAATTATAAGACTGAGTTTGTTGCAATGCCTCAGACTGAAGAATATTTTGGATAAAAGATTAAATATTTCACCAAAGAAGAATCTGTCCAGAGAATCTGATTCAACCTGATTAGATTTACAGTATCTACCAGGATTACTGAGAATGTATCAGGACATTTTAAACTTTACATCAAAAATTAGGATAAAAAAAACAAACAATAAATACACAAAGCTGCATTCTTTGTTCTCCATTCAGAAAAACACATCACGGGAACAGGTTTTATGGATCAGATTTGGTATCAGCAGGACTCAGGCTGTTATACTGTTTGGTGTTTCTTAGGCTACTGTGAAAAAATCCAAGGCATGCTAAAAACACAATACACAGGAGCCTAGCATCCTTAAGAGAGAGTCTCGCTGTCTGTGGCTCCCTGCAGGTAGCCATGTTTGGAAGTGCTGACAAACAGAGAAGAAAGACAGAAAGCACGGGGTCGGGCATGTTGCTGTCTCCACGCCAAAGCACCATTTCGGCTTCATATCTGGGCTCCAACTATGGTCATCTCTCATAACCATGTTAAACTGTAAAATTTAAGAGTAAACTAAAATGCTTTCAGATAAAATATAAAGGACTTTGCCAGATTTTTGAATTTGTAAAAAAATGACAGTGAACAAGTTAGACTAAAAAAATATGTACCATGCCAAGAATGAAACATGATGTAGATTTTATGCCTGGATTACTGAGCATGGACTTTTGTACAACAGGATTAAGATCTTTGTTAATCTTTACAATTAATGATTTAAAATTAAATAGTCTGACAAATCATGGAAGGTCATTATATCTGATGTGTATGAAGAATGCAATGAACTTCCATAGACCTTTTTACAATGACTAATGAACATGTTCAAAGTCAGTATTGCCACATGTGGCTATTTACCGACCCTTGCTTCAACTTTATCAGGCTTTGACAAAAACTAACATAAAACTGAATTTTATTTAAATTATTATCAACAATGAAAATGCCTAGTTTTAGCAAATGTCCTCTCATTTTCAAATATGTGAATGTGTATTTTCATTTAAGGATATTGGAGACCAGATGGCAGCACGGTGGCACAACTGGTAGAGCTGCTGCCTCTCAGCGAGAA
>JBBPBX010031528.1:0-11033 GCA_038048925.1 Garcialebias charrua
TATACCGTATTTTCTGGTGTATAGGTCGCATTGTCCAATTATCACCAATAGATTGGAAAAATCCCTAGATAGGTCGCACCTACGTTTAGCTCTGCTGCAAATGTCTGCCACAGGAGCACACAGCAAGGCTTTTAAGAAGATTAACACTTAAAAACAATTATTTGTTTGATAAAAATTATAGCAAATATGTGTCTGAGCTGAACTTTTCCTTAATAAATGAACGTAATTGTGAAATGAGCTGGATTTAAAAATTTGTTTCAGCCGAAAGTGATAACAAGCCATATATAGGTCGCACCTGGTGTATAGGTCGCAGGCCTTGAAAAAACCATAAAAAGGTGCGACCTATACACCGGAAAATACGGTATATATATATATATATATTATAAAGCGTGCAAAACAATTACAAAGCCTGTTTTTATTTTACAAAAGAGAGCTGTAAGAGTAATCACCAGAAAACATTTCAGTCACCCATCAAACACCTTGTTTCTTCAGCTAAATTTATTGAAATTCCAGGAATTGGTAGAATATAGTATTTTATCAGTTATGTATAGGGCTCATAATAACACATTACCTTTAAATATCCAAAGAAATTTAGACAAAGTTATTACAATCTTAAAGGGACAGATATTCATCAAACCACAATTCAGAACCAGCTTAAAGGGACGGTCTACCTCAATTCAGGGAGTTGGATTGTGGAATGTTCTGGAGAGTGATGTTAAAAATGCAAAATCAATTCATTCATTCAACCTTTATTTATACAGGCTAGCCTCGTTGAGTCACGGGGACTCATTTACAAGAGGGACCTGTCTCACTCACACCAAACAACCATCCACTCTCACACTCACACCTAGGGTCAATTTAGAGTCACCAATCAGCCTAACAAGCATGTTTTTTGGTCTGTGGGAGGAAACCGGAGTACCCGGAGGAAACCCACGCATGCACGGGGAGAACATGCAAACTCCACCCAGAAAGGCCCCGGACCGGGATTTGAACCGGCAACCTTCTCGCTGAGAGGCAGCAGCTCTACCAGTTGTGCCACCGTGCTGCCCAATGTATACATTTAAGAAAAAGGTCGAAAAGGACTTGCTCAAAAACTATATATGATGTAGCTTAGTGTGTTTGTGTACAGTATTACAGTTAGATAAATTAGTAGATTTATTCATTTTGTGATGTAGTTTGAAGGTTATCATTGGTTGAACAAACTGTGAAATAAATAAGGGGCAGATATAATAAGATTTCATCTTCTTTCTGCTCCTTTCATTTTATCCTACTTGTATTCTTGTATCTGATGAAACTGTTTTGTATTGTTCTTTTAAAATGAATGAATAAACATCAAATCAAATCAACGGCCCAGTCAGAGTCCAGAACCTGAACCTGAAACCTTCAGAGAGCTGAGCAGAAACCTCAAAGAACTGAAGCAACAATGGAAAGAAGAGTGGGTCAGAACTCCTCCAGAACCAGGAGAGAGACTGATGAAGTCCTGCAGACTGATGAAGTCAGAGAACCACAGAGGATTCTGCTGCTGAAGGAGGTTCTGTTGGGTCAGAGGCACAAGCTGAGGTTAAATTTTAATGATTTTAGAACTTGTTAAAGATCATCCATCCAGCTAACTGTCTATCCATCCATCCATTCAGCTAAAAGTCTATTCATCCTTGTATCTGATGAAACTGTTTTGTATTGTTCTTTTAAAATGAATGAATGAACATCAAATCAAAAATAAGTCTGTATCTCTGTGTTTATCATTGTCCTGGCATTGTCTCCTCCTGTTGCCTCTGTCTCCTGAGTTCCTTGTGATTCCCTGAGTATGTAAGTTTGCTGCCCTGCGGACGCCATTTTGAAGAGTCCTAATGGTGAACTACTTTTTTTAAATCCAGCAGATTTGACCATTTCGTGAAACTCTCAAGCTCAGGAAAACTTGTGCTATAACGTCAGCTATGAAATATATTTTTTCTCAGCAAAGAAATAATTGTTTTACCGTGTTTTGTTGTAAAATCCTGGCTTCTTTGGCCGTCGCGGACGCCATTTTGAAGAGTGCTAATGTGGCGAAATTCTATTTTTAAATCCAGACGCGTCGCGTAGGCCCTGAGAAACATCCATAAGTTCACCCTCCATGTTAAAAAGTCTTCGTCTGACTCTTCGAAAACAAGCAATAAGGCTCCAGAGTAACACACTGGCTGCTAACTGCTATAGAGAGAGCACACACCAAGAGACTGAGGGGGACGCTTTTTTGTGACGGACCACATCCGGCGCTGCTCGTAAATACGTTATTTCGTTTTTACTGATAGATAATTAGTTATTAGCGGTACTGCATTTTAAATAAAAATAGCATAAATCCGCTTATGAATTATAAAACTTAGTCAATCCGCTGTAAAGCTAACAGATTATTTAGCTACGCTACAAGCGGATTAGCGCAACAGCGCTACCTAGCGGTTGGAGGCCCACCACTGCTGGTGCCCATATCCAGGTCGCAGGTCTATCACAGATGACTGGATTCTTGTAAAGAAAAAAATATTTTGCCATCTTTTTAAAACCTAAAACAATGAAATGTGCATGCTAATGCATGTTTTATTTTTATTTTGGAGAAATTTAGTATCCTACTTTGAAGAAATAAATCATTAAGTTAAAGTGAGTATAATTTACTATGTGTATTAGTACAAGTATCCACATATTTTCAAAGGAAGTGACAGGAAAACTGATGAAACTAGTCATTTTTTGTTGTGGATATACTGTAACCTTCTAAAATATTCAGTTAGTTTTGGTAAAGAGCCGCAGGTTGCAGACCCCTGGTCTGGAGGAACAACACGAGCATCACCGCGGCGTCGGCTGAGACGAGCGCTGAAGAAAAACGGGTCAACATGGACCGTTCTTCAACAGAACCCCAGAACTCGACCCGTTTGATGAGGTTCTGGTAGAGAACGCCTTCGTTTTTGATTTTTACTGGTTTTACTGGACAAGTCTGAAGCGGAAGCTTTAAGAGGCTGAAACTTCTGAACGAGTCGTTTTAAAACGTTTGATTCTGAACTCGAACATCTGGAGTTTGGGTCAGAAAAGTTCTGAACAGTTTTAGATTTGTTTGTTCCGTAACTCGAGAACTGGTTTGGTTCTGAGCTGGTTTATGATTCATTTGGTTCAGAAGAGGAAAACGAGGTTCGTGAACCGGTTTTTGATTTGACCCACTTTGGGCTCGTTCACATCTGGATCAGGTCTGCGGGAGACCAAGAAGAAATGGTTTGGCACAAGTTCTGGTGGTTCTGGTTTGGGTCCGTCGTACTTTTAAGATGAAATGGAACTCTTTGGAACATGCAGTAAATAAACCAGTTTGGGGTTCTGGGTGATTCGAACAGTTTGGGCCCAGTCACAAGAAGCTGGACCGGTTCTGGTTAGGATTTATTCTGGGTTTGGATCATTTCAGAATGATTCAAACAGAACCATCTGTTTAATGTGAATTATGATTAGGACTAACTTCGGTCCAACATGAAGCAGAAACAGAAGAAGTCCAGAACCCTGTTGGATCCGACGAAACTGGTTCTAAACGATCAGAGAAACTACCGTATTTCCCGGTCTATAAGTCGCACCTTTTTGCCTAATTTGCATGCCCTGCGACTAATAGAGAGGTGAGACTTGTTTATGGATTATTCCCCATATTTTTAGACAAATTTTTGGCTCAGATATGACCGTTTTTCATTTTGGCAAATGGTGCAGTACCACTTTTGTCCGCTAGGGTCCACCGACCGTTCCCACCTCATGTGTCCGACGGCAGCCTCCTCTGGTCGGACTGACTCTGTCGCAGCCCGGCCTCCTGCTCTGGAGATATGAACTACGAAAACACAGGACAGATTTTCTTTAAACTAACAGAAAGTAATTACTAGGTGGACATTTACAAACTGTTAGCTGTAGGAGTTGTTTGAGCTAAAATTAGATTTATTTATAATTTATTTTCGCAGCGCATGCGACCGTTTGGAAGACGTCAAAGCGAAACAATTTAAATCCAGCAGATTTGACCATTACGTGCATTTATTAAGGAACGGTTGAGCGCAGGAACACTTTTGCTACAATGTCAGCTAACAAATATATATTTTAAGTGTTCATCTTAATAAAAAAATGCTGCAGTCCCACTCGTGCGCGTGCTCGTAGCGAAACTACTTTTTAAATCCAGCTGATTTGACAACTGCGTTCATTTACTAAGGAAAAGTTCAGCTAATACACATCTTTGCTATAATTTTCAGCAAACACATAATTGTTTTTACCGTGTTAATATTGTTAAAAGTCCTTCCGTGCACGCTCGCTTCTGTGGTCGCCATTTTCAGCAGGGCAAATGACGCGCTGACGCGTCGCGGTGACGCATAATACATGCGACTTAAATAAAGGTGCAACATGTTTATGGATTTTTCCAATTTATTGCCAATAATTGGACAAAGTGCCTTATAGAAAGGTGAGACTTATCAGGCGGAAAATACGGTAAATATTGGACCTGAGTGGTTCTGACAGTGTGTGTGTGTGTTGTAAAAACAAAGCTGGACTTTAAAGGCAAACAGACAAAAATGACAGAAAGTTCAAGCAAACAATTCTAGTGTTTCGTTTTTAAAATGTTCACTTTAACTGGAGCTGGGCGGGGGCACATGTCCCATCATGCATCACTGCAGAACCAGAGGACAGAGATAAAGGCACAGATCTCAGAGCTCCAAGAAACGTGAAGCTCAGAACGACCCGGGTTCTGAAACAGGAAGTGACCTCCAACCAGAAACAGTGTTTCAGCACCACGCAACGCTCCCAACAAGCTTCAACTGAAGGCTCCGCCCACCACTAACAACAGGACCAATCAGCAGCCTCGCAGCATGAACACCTGTTCAGGTGATGCATATATCAAAGTGCAGGTAAGAAAAGGTCTTTTTGGTGTTCGAGTGCAACGTTTGTTCTCACGAGTCATGGCTTCTTCTTCATGAAGAGCGTCCTCTCGTCCTCCTATAGTCTCTTGGTGTGTTTGGAGTTGTAATGGCTCCTCATGTCTTTGCGAAGCCGGAACTTCTCGCCGCACACGCCGCAGATGTACAGGTGGACGTCCATGTGCTTCTCCAGCTGCTCGCCGCCGGGGAAGATCTGGAAACACACCTGGCAGATGGTCTCTCCGGCCGACAGGTGGGAGATCATGTGGCGCACGTGGTCGTGCTTGAGGAAGGTCCCCTGGTCGCACACGGGACACACGTAGCGCGCCATGCCTTTGTGCATGTCGGTGTGCAGGCGCAGCTGGCGCTCGCGCAGGAACTGCTTCCCGCACGTCTGGCAGGTGAACTGCTTCTCCTTGGTGTGCACGGTGTAGTGCTCCCGCAGGTGGCAGCGCTGGAAGAAGCCTTTCCCGCAGATGCTGCAGAAGTGTTTCCTGCGGTGGTCGGCGTCGGCGCCGCCCTCCTCCAGCATGGCGGGGCGGAACAGCTCGTGGTCGTGGCAGGACAGGGCGTGCTCCAGCGCCAGGCCCTCGTTCTGGAGGAGCAGGCCGCAGTGGGGGCACGCCAGCTCCGCCTCCAGCAGGCCCTCCTCCATCCCCGGCGCCTCCCCCAGCAGCGACGCCTCGTCCTCCCCGTGGGAGTCCGACTCGGCGCCGAGGGACTCGCCGCAGCGCTCGGCGTGCTCCTGCAGCTGCCGGCCTTTGATCAGGACCTGGCCGCAGCGCCCGCAGGCGCAGATGTGGCCCATGTGGTTGGACAGGTAGTGCGTGGACTTGTCCTCCTCGGCGAGAAGAGCGCCGCAGAGTTCGCAGGGGGAGGAGTCAGCGTCCAGCCGCTCGTCTTTGACCCTGCGCAGCTTTGAGGGGATCCCTGAATCGTTGCTGCTCGACGGGCGTCCGTCCATCAGCTCGCCGCCGCCGCCGCTCTCCAAACCCGACACGCCCGGTTCCGAGTCCCGGTTGAGTCTCGGCGCGTCCGGACGCGTCCCGTCGCTCAGACGGGAGCTGCAGCGATCGCCGACCTGGATCATGTCGACCTCAGAGAACACGCTTTCCTCTGGTTCTGTTTTGATGCTCCGGGTCGAGCCGGGCTCGCTGTCGGGCCCGGCCGCCAGCGACCTGATGTGGGGGGCGGAGTCGGCTTTGGCCTCGGCCCAGTCGTCCTCGCCCTTACAGACGACCCTCTGCTCCTCGGCGCTCTCGGACGCCGTGCTCTCGGCCTTGCCGGAGCCGTTGTCCGTGTCGGCGCCGCCCCGCGGCGTGTGGAAGGCCTTGCGGTTGGTGCAGGTGAGGATGTGCTCGATCAGGAGCTTCTCGCAGCTGAACACGAAGCCGCAGTCGTCGCAGGTGAAGGTGCGACCGAACCGGGGCCGCTCCTTCAGGGAACCACTCCGGCCGCCGCCGGGTCTCTTCCTCAGGTCGCACGGCTGCTCGGCCGCTCCGTCCGCGGCAGGAGGCGCCACGATCAGAGGAGCGCTCGCCACCACTTCCTCAATCAGTCCGGGCCTGCTGACAACAGCTGGAGCAGCTGCTGGAACAGCTGGACGCCCGCTGCTGTTCACTGCTTTTGTTAGAACCTCTCCCTCGGGGGCCGCGGGCCTCTGCTGCTCGTACATCCGGACCCCGAACATCATTTTCCCTCCAGAGAGTCCGGTGGAGGAACTGGATGAAGAGGAGGCGGAGGAGGACGGGGTGAGGTTGGAGGTCCTGAGGTCCCTGAGGTCCTCCAGCGAGTCAGGGATGTAGTACATCTGCAGGTACGCCATGGAGGCCTTGAGCTCGTCGAACTCGTAGCTCCCCACCACGATCCGGCCGAGGTACATGAGCTGCAGGATGAGGTCGAAGCACTCGGCGCTGATCTGCATGTTGCTGAGGTCCAGGTGCCCCGCCCCCTGCTGGTCCCGGATGAACATCATCCTGAAGTAGGAGCTGCAGGCGGCCAGGACGGCCTTGTGCGCCCTGAAGTAGATGTCCCCAATGGCGATGAGGCAGTCGCACAGGAAGCCCCATTCCCGCTGGTTGTTGAGCTGCTGGAGGACGTGGTCGCTGTGGCTCGGCCTCGCCATCGCCCTGCAGACAACACAGGAACACAGTGAACACAGGAACACAGTCAACACGGGAACACAGTCAACACGGGAACACAGTCAACACAGGAACACAGTCAACACGGGAACACAGTCAACACGGGAACACAGTCAACACGGGAACACAGTCAACACGGGAACACAGTCAACACGGGAACACAGTGAGTCAACACGGGAACACAGTCAACACGGGAACACAGTCAACACGGGAACACAGTCAACACGGGAACACAGACAACACGGGAACACAGTCAACACGGGAACACAGTCAACACGGGAACACAGACAACACGGGAACACAGACAACACGGGAACACAGACAACACGGGAACACAGACAACACGGGAACACAGACAACACGGGAACACAGACAACACGGGAACACAGACAACACGGGAACACAGACAACACGGGAACACAGACACACGGGAACACAGACACCACGGGAACACAGACAACACGAGAACACAGACAACACGGGAACACAGACAACACGGGAACACAGTGAACACAGGAACACAGTAAACACAGGAACACAGTGAACACAGGAACACAGTGAACACAGGAACACAGTAAACACAGGAACACAGTGAACACAGGAACACAGTGAACAGTCAACACAGGAACACAGTGAACACAGGAACACAGTCAACACAGGAACACAGTCAACACAGTCAACACAGGAACATAGTGAACACAGGAACACAGTAACACAGTGAACACAGTCAACACAGGAACATAGTGAACACAGGAACACAGTGAACACAGTGAACACAGGAACACAGTGAACACAGGAACACAGTGAACACAGGAACACAGAAACACAGTGAACATAGTAACACAGTGAACACTGGAACACAGTGAACACAGTGAACACAGTGAACACAGTGAACATAGGAACACAGGAACACGGTGAACACAGGAACACAGTGAACACAGGAACACAGTGAACACAGGAACACAGTGAACACAGTGAACACAGGAACACAGGAACACAGTGAACACAGGAACACAGTGAACAGTCAACACAGGAACACAGTCAACACAGGAACACGGTGAACACAGGAACACAGGAACACAGTGAACACAGGAACACAGTGAACACAGGAACACAGTGAACACAGGAACACAGTGAACACAGGAACACAGTGAACACAGGAACACAGTGAACACAGGAACACAGACAACACAGGAACACAGAACACAGGAACACAGTGAACACAGGAACACAGTGAACACAGGAACACAGTGAACACAGTGAACACAGGAACACAGTGAACACAGGAACACAGTGAACACAGGAACACAGACAACACAGGAACACAGTGAACACAGGAACACAGTGAACACAGGAACACAGTGAACACAGGAACACAGTGAACACAGTGAACACAGGAACACAGTGAACACAGGAACACAGTGAACACAGGAACACAGGAACACAGGAACACAGGAACACAGGAACACAGTGAACACAGGAACACAGTGAACACAGGAACACAGTAAACACAGGAACACAGTGAACACAGGAAACACAGGAAACACAGGAACACAGTGAACACAGGAACACAGTGAACACAGGAACACAGTGAACACAGGAACACAGTGAACACAGGAACACAGTAAACACAGGAACACAGTGAACACAGGAAACACAGGAAACACAGGAACACAGTGAACACAGTGAACACAGGAACACAGTGAACACAGTCAACACAGGAACACAGTGAACACAGTGAACACAGTAGGGCTGGGCGATATGGAAAAAATCATATATCACGATATGGACTTTTTTATATCACGATAACGATATATATCACGATATATACAACACGATGTGTGTGTGTGTACAGGAAAAATTTGGACCAAAGTTTTTTTATTTTATTATTTTACTACAGATAGTTACAATTATAAGAATGTGAACAAAAAGAACAAGGAAATTTGGACCAAAGTAGAAACTAGATCTACCTAAGATCTACCTTAATTCAAGGAGTACGATTATGGAATGACTTAATGACAAATGTTAAGGAAGCCAAATCATTCCTTGTATTTAAGAAACTGGTAAAAAATGAATTGCTAAAAAAATATAAATGAATCTAATTTAATGTGTGATATATGTGAATTGAAAATTGACTGAGTTATTTACTTATTTTGTTATTATAGAAAATATTGTTTGAACTGTTATTAGATGAATAAGGAGCAGATTTAATAAGATTTATTCTTCATCTGCTACCTTTCATTTTATTTTTTTCTATTATGAATACGTTAATTGTTGTATTTCATATTATAAAATGAATAAACTAACAAACAAACAAACAACTCCTTTTCTACTTTGGTCCAAATTTTTCCTGCAGGTGGCGGTAAAACAACAGCTGCTAATGAAACTCACGAAGAAGAAATCCGCTCTGAAGTTTGAGTAAACAAAGCAAGAAACAGAAAAGAGAAAACGTTGCGTTTGATTGCGGTTCTGTTGTGTCTCTGGTCTGTTTTGTATTGGTTAACTGGACCCGAGTTCGGACTCGGTTGGACTCTGGGTTCGTGTCCTCTGGACCCATTTTGTCTCCGAGTTTCAGCGGAGCGAAATAATGGAAGCTAACAAGGTGAGCTTCCCCCTCTTTTTGGTAAAAGTTATTCTTCTTGGGCTGCCTGTGCAGCTGTTTTCTCCTTGTTGAGACACCGGCTTCATGCGCCTGCGTCTCTGTTGCTCTCGAGTTTAACCACGTAAAGCATGTGTCGCAAACCCGCGCGTGCGTCAAACATAAAGCCGCGCCGTCATCTCGCAAAACCACAATATGAAGCTTCTTTGCGAGTTATTTTTTTATTCTTATTTATCACGATAGAGACGATAGAAGGAAAGTAGCACGATAGACACGTTTCTATCGTCCCCACGATATATATCGTCATATCGCACAGCCCTAGAACACAGGAACACAGTCAACACAGGAACACAGTCAACACAGTCAACACAGTCAACATAGTCAACACAGGAACATAGTGAACACAGGAACACAGTGAACACAGTGAACACAGTCAACACAAGAACATAGTGAACACAGGAACACAGTGAACACAGGAACACAGAAACACAGTGAACACAGGAACACAGAAACACAGTGAACACAGGAACACAGTGAACACAGGAACACAGTGAACACTGGAACACAGTGAACACAGTGAACACAGGAACACAGTGAACATAGGAACACAGTGAACATAGGAACACAGTGAACACAGGAACACAGTGAACACAGGAACACAGTGAACACAGGAACACAGTGAACACAGTGAACACAGGAACACGGTGAACACAGTGAACACAGGAACACAGTGAACACAGGAACACAGTGAACACAGTGAACACAGGAACACAGTGAACACAGGAACACAGTGAACACAGGAACACAGGAACACAGTGAACACAGGAACACAGTGAACACAGGAACACAGTGAACACAGGAACACAGTGAACACAGGAACACAGGAACACAGTGAACACAGGAACACAGTGAACACAGGAACACAGTGAACACAGGAACACAGACAACACAGGAACACAGTGAACACAGGAACACAGTGAACACAGGAACACAGTGAACACAGTGAACACAGGAACACGGTGAACACAGGAACACAGTGAACACAGTGAACACAGTCAACACAGTCAACACAGTCAACACAGGAACACAGGAACACAGGAACACAGTGAACATAGGAACACAGTCAACACAGGAACACAGTCAACACAGTCAACACAGTCAACACAGTCAACACATGAACATAGTGAACACAGGAACACAGTCAACACAGTCAACACAGGAACATAGTGAACACAGGAACACAGAAACACAGTGAACACAGTGAACACTGGAACACAGTGAACACTGGAACACAGGAACACAGTGAACACAGGAACACAGTGAACACAACACGGTGAACACAGGAACACGGTGAACACAGGAACACAGTGAACACAGGAACACAGTGAACACAGGAACACAGTGAACACA
>JBBPBX010031529.1:0-34468 GCA_038048925.1 Garcialebias charrua
GGCATATCGATTGGCAGTGGTTGGCTCACTCTGGTCCACATTGTCTGATCGCCATAATCTATAATCGCGTCGAAGCGGTTTATAAAGTCTTGGCCGACCAAAAATGGGAATGAGTCAACGGCGGACACGTGTACCGGGTGGTATAGCGTCATTTCACCAATCTGCATATGAACCATGGCTATAGCTGTTAGGGTTGTTCTCGTCTCTGAGAGTCCCTGCAATACTACAGCACATTCTTTGAGGGGTATTTCCCTGTCAACACCGCTAGCGGCTATCCGTAGCTCCTTCAACAGTGTGGGAGACATAATGGTTATGTCAGCCCCACCATCCAGGAGGGCCTCTTCTGTGAGGACCCCTTCTAAAGTGATTGACAGGTAAGCCTTCTTAGCGGGCCCCTTCCTGATAATGTTACACAGGAACCTATCAGGTTTTTTCCGACGTTTGTTACGTCTACCATTGTCTGTGTGATTTTCATTCACCTGTACTGGTAGTGCAGTCACACATGGGTCTGAGTGATCGGTCTGTGACGAGTCATTGTCTTTGGTGAGTGAGCTTTCCCCCCCTTTTTCTGATGAGGGGCTCTCGGACTCTGTAACAATGATGTCATGGTTACAGTCAACGTCTTGTTGACTGTCTGTACCCTGATTGTCAGCATCCTGACCATCAGTATCTTGGTGACTGTCAGCAATTGTGGCATTGTTGTTATTTGTGTGCTCTGAGTTACTATCAATGATAGTGCTACACATTACTCCAGGTTTGTTTTCCTTGTTTGTTTTTTTCAAACTTTCTAACAACCGACGTATGTTCTCCATCTCTTCTGAGGACAGAGGTTTAGGGCCTTTTTTCTGGAACTTCTGTGGGTTTTTCCTCGCCCCAGACTGTTCAGTTTGAGGTGCAGGAGCTGGCGCATTGCTCGGGGGTCCCCTCTGGGACCACCCTCTTTCATATGAGTCTCCTTGGGACCCATATTTCTTTTTCTTTTGGAATGCCCCCCTTTTTTGATGATGGGGTTCTTCCTCTTGATGCGGCCTGTACCACTTAGGGTCTCTGGACCCCTTTTGGTCTTTGTTCCAGCGGACACCTTCATTTTGCGGTCTGTCAGGTTGGAAATTTTGTTTATTCTCGCCTTCCTTAAAAGAGTGAGCTGGCGCTCTTGCTCCTTCAAGGTCTAGCGTTTGGTATTTGACCTTTTCACCTGGATACACCTCTACTGGTTTCTTGTGTCGCTTGTATGTTTCAAAAACACGTATAGCGCACTCCTTTAATTCACGCATGGTTTTTTCTCTGTAGTCGGCCATGAGGTTGGCCGTTGAACCAATCTCTGAATATAGATTGTTCATAAAAAGAAACTTAAAATCACGTTCATCCTCCATCCCTGGCTCATTCCGATCACCAAAAAAGGCTTCGAAAAGTCTGTCATAGTATGGGATCGGATGTTCATTCTGCCCCTGAGTGATTTTCAATGCGGCTTGGTAGCCAACGTCTCCCATGCGAGGAGCATATTCCTGCAGTAGAGTTTCGCAGAAAAGTTTGTAATCCTTCAAAATGGCGACTGGTTGACGCACAATGAAGTGCTGCACTTTCCTGTTTGTGGTGAGTTTGATCAAACTGATTTTATCGTCAACCAGTTCGGATAGCATGCCAGTTTAAACTCTATGTCTTTCAGATAGGTATCGGTTTCAGTCGAACCATATTGCCCTGGCTCAAAACGTTGAACGAACTGGGAAATTTTATGGAGTCGTTCTATTGGGACAGCGAATTGAGAGCCATTAATAGTGATATACCCACCCATCTGCGCACCAGGTACAACTGTAGACATGGGGTACGTAGGTACCTGCCATTGGGTTGTCCCAGCAAATGTCTGTTGAGGTGGAGGTGGTGGAGGAGGGAGTGGGTCATCAGGTATGGGAGGGGACGGCGGAGGCGGTGGATTCTCAAGGTGTTTACTCATGAGATCCAAACATTTTCTCTCTTCGTCAAAGAGTTTGTTCATTGCTGATGCACGCTCTATTCGACAACTGTTCAGTTGGACTCTTAACCCATCATTTTCACGTTGTAACATCATGTGCTGTTCTTGTGATTTTCTATAATCATCTTGCAGCCTTGTGTACCGTAGTGATAATGATTCCAGGGTGTCCGTGCATTTGTCCAGCGCGTCCCGTGCCTCCTCACAATCCGCCTGAAGCGACTTGTACTGATGGTAATACTTATCCCTCTCCACCACACATTTTTCCAACTCACCTTGTGATTGTTCAAAATCCCTTTTTAACACTGTGCAAAGATTACGCGTTTGTTCAGCGCTGTCAATACTCGACTGTGTTAAACTCTTTACCTCCTGCTGTAAAGTGGCAACCTCCATTTGTGCTGTTAAACATGATGTAGAGACAGCCCGGCGTGCAGCAGTTTCAAAGTCTAGCTTGGCCTTTAACAGAAGGCTCAATTTAGCCAAACGTTTATCTCTGTCTGCTTTCTTTTCAGCCGTTGTGGTTCCAGCTGTTACAGTTTTTAATGCTCTGTCCACATCTGCTTCCTCCATCAACTGTGTCTCTTCATGATAGTTTGTGATGGACCCTGTGAGTGAAAATAAGGCACGTTCGATCCAATCTGCTTTGGTCGGGTCGTGGCCTTCAGTTGGCACAGGCTGCCCCGTATCAGTGGTGTTAGGGGTCTCACCCTCTGCGCCTGCCATCTTTTATCTGGAATTTCAGTGAAAATCAAAATAAAAGATGCTCTGTATTCGTTATTCTAAACTTTTCACTATTTGAAATAAACAGGAAAGTTTAAATGTGCACAGGATAACTGTGGAAGATGATGTGTCAGAGAAAAGGAAGAGAAAGAAAAAAAAATTGCAGTTATCTGGAGGGAAAACTGTACTTTTGTTTGTTATTTTAAATTCTTTTGTATTTAAAATAAGCAAAAATGTTAGTCTGTACCTCTGTTATTCTAAAAAAATTATTTAAAATAAACAGGAGTTATTTTGTTTGTGTACAGAACCAATTTAGAGCTGGTAATTCACCATAAAAATGCTGACTTTTTTATGATGTTTTTGAGGAAACTCATCTGTCAACGTCTTTTAACCAACAGGGGGCAGCTTAGAGTCTTAATGTTATCACGAGGAGACTGATTTTTTTTATTCAGTATTTAAACTAAAAACAACCTTTTATAGTTAGTTTCTAGTGTGTCCGTGATAAACGCTCGAACCACGTTCTTGTCAGAGACAAATCTATGTTGTTAGACAGTTTAGATGGCTTCAAATGAGTTTCTAAACTTTAAATGAAATCCCCGTTTGTCCTGTGAGTGTGTGAACTGCTTGTCACCCGAAGTGCACCTGGAAATGACGACACAAATAGGCGGGTCGACGCAGCGCGTCACCAGCTTCCGTTGAGCGAGGCGGAGCTCGCTAAACAGATACGTGACGTCAACCAATCAATCACAGCGTTTGTAGTCATTCCAAGCATTCATGGTGAATGTAGTTTCTTACCTTCGACCAATGCAGTACCGGAAATGACGACAAAGTGGGTTGGTCGCAACGGCGTGCGTTCCCACTACAGCGAATCAGCGCTCGCTACGAGTGATTGACAGCTCACAGCTCTCGTTTATCCAATCACAGCTCATAAACAAACGTGTACACGTAGCCTTTAACGCTACCTATTAGCACAATAGAACGCAACTTTACAGACCCTTAAAACAACTCAAACGCTTCAAATTAACTTCCCAAAATTCTGAAACGTGGCAATCACAATTAAAACAGGCACAACTTAGCTACGCTCAGTAACCCAGCACTGCAGCTGCAGAACAAACACGGACTCGCTCGGAGCCACTTCAAGGTCGGTTCCGGTCCGCTTTTTAATGGAGCAGGAAACGGGTCTGACAGAACCCAGCCGACAACGTTCTAACAGTAATATGCTTTTTCGACCTGCTCTAACATGCAAAAATACCACACACAGCAATCTTGTAGATGTTAAAGGGATTGTTTTTTACTTTTCATAAAATTGCTCAAAATATATATATTTTATCATTTAAATATGTTTGTTTTTGCAAACAAAATGATAAATCACTTTAATTTTGCTTTAAAAGTGATTTTGAACTTCAAGCCGTGTTTAATCATGGGAAATCCCATTACACACGAACGCACCATCTGTGATGTCACACCGGGCAGAGCTCTGGGCTTGTCACAGTGCGCAGGTATGAGCAGCTCGACATGAAGGAAGTCTGATACAGCATCAGACCTAAATTAGATCCTGTTGTTTCTTGTTCCATCACCCAAACAATTTTCTGCTTCCCAAAATGAAGACAAATAGCTCAAATCTTCACATAGATTGCTAAATTCGTCCAGTTTTAAATTGTCCGCTATTAAAGACACCACAGCCCTCTGCCCAGTGTGACATCACATATGGTGCGTTCGAGTGTAATCGGATTTCCCATGATTAAACACGGCTTGAAGTTCAAAATCACTTTTAAAGCAAAATTAAAGTGATTTATCATTTTGTTTGCAAAAACAAACATATTTAAATGATAAAATATATATATTTTGAGCAATTTTATGAATAGTAAAAAAATCATGTCACAATCCCTTTAACAGCTTTTCAGGCAGTTTGACTCGGCGGTCAACAAAGCTTTGTACCGGAGTCTGTGCGTGAACTGGGCCGAACGGAACCAGAACCCCCCCACAGACCACGGGCTGACAACTTCACCTAAAAGCTTCCCACAGCGTGTTAAGGAGTTGAACAATAACAATCTCTCAGCTTCAAATGATAAAAACATGCAGAATCTGCCTGTCTTGAACACTCCAGCCAAAAATTATCACCTTCAGAGTCCAAAAATTGGAACAATCATGCCAACATAACGTTTCAAGTTCATGAGAGATCACAGATTTATCAATAAACTTTCAGAAAAACTCGTACGGCCACCAGATGAAGGAAACATGAGGGAGACCATATATTGTGTCTTTAAACACATATAGTGCCACCCAGATGTAACTAAAGGATTTTAACAGGGGTCAGTATTAAGCTGACCTCTTTATCCTTAATTAATCTACTTATTCAGATTGAATAGTAATTTCACGGATTCTTTTCTTTTTCAGTTTACCCAATATTTCTGTGATCTTTATGATGGATAAATAAAACAGAAGCCATAGAGTGACAATGGACACGTTAACTTAGCTTGATATGTCAAAGAGACACTATCATTTATTTAAAATGAATCAACTAAATTAACACCATTACACTTGATTGGCATGATTTTACTTTCTTTCAATTTAATACGTCAGCACACATGAATTACAACACAACAGACCTAAATACAAGGTGTTAAACATATTTAGTCTGAGGGCTCTTTAGCTTAAATAGTTTCCAGCTTAGATTGAGAGGGAAAAGAATAGGAGGAAGATGGTTTAAAGGAAATTATCGTGAGCATGTTACCAAAGTGACACTTCTCATCCGACTTCTGCTAAAATCCAGGTACGTTTGTAAACAGCTCTTTACCTTTTGACGACAGCCCGGTAAGAGAGAAGACATTGTAGCTTTTCAGATGCACGGGTCCTTGTGGGAACCAATACCTCTGAGCAGGTTATTCGTTTACGTTTTCAACGTCTCCTGGGTTCCGCATCGACCATCAGAAAATACGTCAGCTCCTGGCCTCTGACTTCAAGATAACTATTCCATGAAGGAATAAACAAAGTTTTGAGCTTACGCTCGTTCTCAGTGGACTCATAACAGCCTGTTATCAGTCCTTAGCTGGACGACATGCCCTTAGCGTGTGGCTAAACGTCCATCCAGCTCTTTGGGAAAGTTCACATCTCTTTTGAAGTTCCCAGCAAACTCTGAAGCGTTTCAGCAAAACTTAGAACTTAAAAAGATCATGAGATGAGAGATGAGACTTGTGTCTCTTTCATTGGTCCACGGACCAGTTGAGCAGTTCACTTGTGTTATCACGACCCAAGGTTACAGCCAGAGCAGAGGGAGATTTGTTTAGGAAAAGACAGAGCAGACTGGAGCCCTTTTCATGAGAAACAACGGATTAACTGTCTTCTGACTTTCTAAACAAAACCGTCTGGTCTCTCTGACCCGAGACTTCAACTTTAACACAGCAGTGAACACCGTTTAACTCTTACAGAATAACACAGCTTAAAAGCACACATCATGAAAATGACAAAAGTTATTCTTTTGATCACATCAAAGTCAAAGTCAAAGTCAAAGTCAAAGTCAACTTTATTGTCAGATCTGCAATATGTACAGTGCAGGACATACACAGGACCGAAATTGCGTTTCTCTCAGTCCCTCGGTGCAACAGTAAACATCTAAACATTGAAACACTGAAACATATAATAATAGACATAAGCATAAAATAGTAAACCTAACACTGTCCTGAGTTTTTTGCATAGTGGTATAAGAGTATGAAAATTTACACCAACTCTAAAACTAAAACATTAAACATTTAATGAACATAATATTGTCCTGAGTTTTTGCATACTAGTATAAAAAAAGAGTATAAAAAGTATAACTAAAATAAACTAAAGGTTTCTAGCATTGACATTTGCAAAGTGGCAAAGCAGCGTATGAGTCAATGTACACAGTATATGTATGAGGTAGTAGTTGATGTTGTTGTAGAGGCAAAAAGTGGCATATGCAGTAAGGCACATTGGGCATCCCTAAATAAGACCGTTCAGAGCACACTGTATATGTACCAGCAGTGGTGTAGATATTAGAGTAGTGTAAATAAATGTAAACAGTAGTAATTACATGTAAGCAGTAGTAATAAAAGTAAACAGTATTAATAAATGTAAACAGAGAATGTAAACAGTATTATGATTATAGGCAGTGATGTAATACAGACATTAGTGCAAGTATGAGAAGTAGTGCAAACTGTATGAGCACATGACCGAGAGTTTAGTGATTAACCCGTTTGATGACACAGAGTCTAGTGTTAAAAACTTTGTGTTGAGTGATAATATGTGAGAAAGTTTTAGTGTTAAGGCAGTTCAAATGGGAGGGGAGGCAGAGCAGCCTAAAATCAAATCAGCCTAAAATCAAAGATAGAAATAGTCTCTTTTGGTGACTATGTTCTCAGATTACAACTAATGGAAATGATTTGTAGTAAAATGTCTTGCTTTACTGAGAGGTCAGTAAAGGTAATCTCTGGAACAGTTCAAAAGTACAAAGGTGTATTAAAGTGGACATGATCATGCCCACTACACAGGCATTAAGTCCTGCTGAAGTCTCCCTCTTTTGCGATAGGCCAGTGCCCACAAACGCCAAAAAGCAAAGCGTTGCCATCATAATCCAATATAATCCAGATTCTTCACCTCCACAGAGCACAGCACAGAGAGCGAGACGCACACCATCCACACCCACAGGAATCCATGGCGTATCCTCTTCGTCACTCTGTGAGGGTGGACTGGCTCCCCTTGTGCCGTTTCTTCTGTAGAAATCTTGTTCGTAGAATCGAATGCCCAAACCTCCAATCCATCTTAATTTGCGTTCGAGGTGCTTTGCTGAGGAGCTGCAGGCAGCAGCAGGGGGGGGGGGGAGGACGGGAGAGGAAAGGACTAGCGACTGCCTCCGTCAAGAGCCAAGCCAAATTTCCAACATCATGTCACAATTCCTTTAAGTGATCATGAATTACCTTGAATATTCAGCTGGACTTCTATTACTTACCGCTACCGGTGTATGAATGCGTGTATGAATGGGTGGATGGTTGGTATTGTAAAGCGCTTTGGGGCTCATCACAGGGGGCTAGAAAGCACTATATAAATAAGCTCCATTTACCGTTTACCATTTACTTACTTCCGGCTCTCGGCAAAGCAAGTCGCATCTCTTTTTGCTCCTCTCCTCCCTAAGTTTTTCCTCCTCCATGCTTTTGCATTTTATCTCGTCTGTAACTCTTCAGCGCTCACTCGAACCAATTTGAAATGGATTTAATTACGTGGGCTGTTTCCTCCATTGATAAATTTTTTTCCACGAAACGCACCGGGCCAGGAGAAACGGCTTGCCCCTTCGACACGCATGCGGTGGGATACATTATGGACTCGTGGAACGAGTGGAAGCCAATGTGTCTGACCGTTCTTTCTGTCGAAGACGTGGAAGATTTATGGATTATTTGGATATTGGTGGCAGCTACTCAGTTTTTTGGCATTGGCGGAGGTTTCTGCTACTGGAAGCTGAGGAAAGCTACTGCAGCGATCAACGCGCTGGCGAGACTTCCTGCCCAGCAAGATTCTTTGATCCGGGCTATGACCTCAACTTCCCAGCTGTTAATAATAATAATTATAATAAGAATTAATTCAATTTATAACGCACTTTTCATTACTGAAAATCTCAAAGTGCTACACATATATTGAATGCTACACACATTCATAAACCGGTGGCGGCAGACTACCATGCAAGGTGCTTTCCAGTCCTACCGGGAGCAACTTAGGGTTAAAGGTTCAGTATGCAGTTTCTGTAGAACTGCAGCACTTAGAAATATTTTCAACAGGCAAAGCATTCTGATCCCTCCCCCTCAGAGCCATATGTGGCTCTGCCCCCTTGTGGTCTGTTGAATTTCAAATTCAAGCTCTGTTTTTATTGGCTGATTCAAATTCAAGCTCTGTTTTTATTGGCTGGTTACAAACTCTGTTTTTATTGGCTGGAAAATGGCGGGTCACCTTTTCTTTTTAGAAATGCTTATTTACCACCTGGAGAAGCAAGGGGACAATATTTTTTTTAATTTTTTTTCAGAGATTACCTGGCTAACATCAGTCTGTCAGGAGGTAGTGACAGAGTGAAGAAATATGTTCATAAAAAAAGCTACATACTGAAGCTTTAAGTGTCTTGCCCAAGGACACAACGACACATGGTGCGGGTCCCGGGAGTCGAACCGCCAACTTTCCGATCGGGAGACGACTGCCATTACCACTACACCACGGCCGCCCTGTTGTACGAACTGAACCGCACGATGGGAGCAACGGTGGACAGCCACGGACCTGCAGTGCGTTTTGGGACTCGTTTACAGCCGTCCGGGCTCAATCAGGGCACAGATGGGGATTTGTAGCTCGGAACCTCACATGATTCGGCGATTTGGACCTGAACAGCACCTGGACTTGAAGGCTGCAGTCAAAAGTACACTGTGGCCTGACCTGAAAATAAATAAAGCGACTAATCTAATCGGGACTCTGAGCGACCTTGAAAAGAAGGCTGTCTGCAAAACTTCTCCTGGAGTCGAAAGCTGTTGAGAACTCGCTGCCCTCCCCCCCCCCCCAGAGATCTCTGTGTGTGCGTTCGGATGGAGCCGAGCTGAGCCATCTGCAAGACTGTGCTTATCTGAAATGATTACTCACGGACTAAATCTCCCTGCTTGTCGTCATCACATGCAACATGTCTTGTCTTTATTCGTGCTAAAGCTGGTAGAGTTTTTTGGACTTTATCATAGAGTGTCCTAAGACAAAATGTGATAGATTCTTTTTTGAATACCATGATTACCCGACTGTATGTTCCTTTTTCCATATCTGATTGTTGGCGGCGCGGTTTTATACTGCTGCGGCTTCCGTGCGTACGTCCCTCTTAGGATGGTGCGTGCGCCAATTGCAACACTTTGTACCTTGGTGCAAATATGCCAATAAAGATATATTCTATTCTATTCTATGAAAGTTGTCTTCTGTCTTGTTACTGCTCTTTTTTTAAATTTATTTATTTATGCATTTTTATTTACATTTATAAATATATTTAACATAATTAACATTTAACACTTCAATTATTTGTAAATTATCAATTTAAATGTCTTTAACAATAGAAATAAAGAAACAAAAAATAAACCAAGACTAATAATAATAAATAAATAAAAAAACAACAACAAAAAACAAACAAAGAAAACAAACAAAAAAAAACCACTAATATAAAAGGAGTGAAAGTGTTTTTTTTACAGTCAACATATCATTCAGAAATTACTAGGTCTATATCTGGTCTACATGATTTTATATAAACCATCCATTTCTTCCAGCATATAATAAATTGGTCCTTTTCATCATTTACTTCTGCAGTTATTCTCTCCATCCTATATATGTCCATTGTGATGTCCATCCATATGTTCAATGTTGGGCTCTCCAGTGAAAGCCAATGTTTTGTGATGGCTTTTGTGCACGCCACCAATAATAATAATAATGTCTATTCCTGTCATCTGCGTATGTTCCCATACACAGACGAAATTCGTCTCTGCATTTAACCCAACCACCTACCAGGTGGTGCAGTGAGCAGCCCGAAAGCGCTCGGGGAGCTGGAGAAATAGGTGTGCACTCATAGACACCCCAAGCTGGGTAGTGGCCGGGGCGCGAACCCGCGACCTTCGGATCCGTAGTCAAAAGCCCTGCCACTAGACCATCTTGGCTCCTCAATAAAACATTAAATAGATATTTATCCATCTTTGACCATCCTTCAGGCATGAGTCCAAAAAACAAAACTGTTACTGGTCTTTAATGATGCCTGTTTAAAGACTGCATCTGAAAAAAAATGTTAGTGTTGGAGGAAATAAACTCACTTTGTTGCACTGTTTTTACAGCATTAGGTGATTACCTTGATAATTCAGCTGGACTTCTATTTATAAGTTGTCTTCTACCTTGTTTTACTGAAAAGAAAAAATCACATGACAGCAGAAAAGGTTAAATATGAGGTATAGAGTAATGTAATTTATTGATTTACAAAGTACAGTACTGTACTACCTTTACTCTTTAGATTGCTTTGTTCTAGGCTCCCTATTTCTGTCTCCTCATTTATTCCTCTCTTTCCCTGGAAGGTTGGCATATTCTTCTAAACGACTCAAATAATGTCACTTTTCATTTATATAATTTTTACATTTTAGATAACAATTTAATTTAGTAATCCTAGCCTTTTGATTTTATTGTTTTAAACTAACAGTGGCATTTCTGTCCAAAGCAAACCAGTCATTATTAAAAAACACGTTTTTGCATTACTCTGAAAGCCATAAGTTGTGCTTTGTAATGTAATTAATGGAGGGAAAATTCATTCATTCAACCTTTATTTCATCAGGTTAATCTCATTGAGCCTCGAGGACTCATTTACAAGAGCGACCTGCTACAAACTAAAGAATGATGACAACAATAACAGTAGAATATGGACCAAATAACAAAACGAAAGTCTGATGAAGTTTTAACAGTCAAATATTTTGTAAAAGGGTTGAGAAAAAAAATTAATAGATAACTGTGGAATATTTTAGATCTATTCTATTCAATGTATAGTCCGTATATTTTAATAATATAATAAACAAGCAGGGTAGGGAGGGAGCTAAAATAGGTGACTGGCCCATGCTGATTGGGGGCCCCAGGCACCCGCCTCTGCCGGGTACCCACCATACGCGTTTCGGGCAGCGGAAGCGACCGGTTTACATTGAAAGTCTATGTTGAGACGCGGCGAGGTGTGGCGAATCGTGGCAAATCGTGGCGAATCGTGAAGCGGCGCGTTTTGAGCGCTTCAAGCGGTGCATTTTGAGCGTTTCAAGTGGCGCGGCAGCGCGTGGCAGTGCACGGCAATTCTTTTCCGCGCACGCGACGCGTCCGAAGCAGCCGACGTATGGAGCAGCCAAAGTTAAAATATTTGAACTTTGGCTGCTCTCCGCGTCGCAGCAACCAATCGGGAGAACCTCTGCTATGTGATGACGCAACGACGACGGGACTTTTTTGGACTTTTTAAACTTACCACAACGAGCCTCCATGAAGAAACCAGCCTCCGGTAAGAAACTTGGCATTTTTACAGTTGCCGCTGTCCGCTCGAGCGTACGATCACCCCAAACATAAAAAAGTTTTAATCTCAACAAATACTTTCGGAGCTGCAGTTCGGCTCATAGAAAACCCACTCAAGTAGTAACGAGGCTCACGTACAGCTGATTTTGTCTGCCCGGTGTACAAGAAACAACCAGAAAAGGAGCTAGATGCTCCTCCCACTGCGCATCATCAGACGCGTCTTCAGTGTGAACAGATTCTGGTGACAAGCGGCTAAAAGGGTGCGTCAAGAGCGTTTTTGACGCTCAAGATGCGTTCGGTGGGTACCCGGCATCAATGGTACATCTGTGTCTGACACTACATATCAACAATGGTTCTACATCTCTGACTCTAAATTCTGCAGCATGCAGGTTATAAAAACCATCTTCCATCACAACTTCAAACCATGTGTCTGCTCACCCTTTCATACATCAACCAGTGTTTTCCCCTAGATAACTTGCCATGGTGAGGCGCTCATCTCGTCCGTGATTTTTGTCGGTGGGTGGATGGGTGGTGGACGGACGGAGACACATCCTGAGCTGCGCAGCGTGCTGTTTATACCGACAGGTTGGGGGTGGGGGGGGGTAGAGACACATTTAAGCCATGCACTGTTTGTACCGACAGTTTTTGAGTGGGGGCAGTGGTTCAGCGTAGAGCTATAATTTCTAACCCAGAGCCCGGCCCCGCCCAACCCGGATTTGGGCTGGGCCATAATAATGTGCTTAATTTGTGGGCCGGGTCGGTGTCAGGCTTTTTAATGCATCAGGGACGTGTGCGGCCAACGATCCAAACAGATGAGATCACAAAATATCCGACATGTCAGAGCAGGATGCAGGCAGAAGCAGGGGACGCATTTAATGCTCTGTGACGGCTCCTCAGCTCAGATCTTCTGCCCACTTTACTCAGCCGCGCACGTCCGCCAACCGTTAATAATGGTGGTATAAACAGTCAAAGCTTAATTAAAAATGGCGGGAGGTTTTGGGGTTCAGACCTGTAATTACTGTTAATCAAAGCTGGGCACCGCTAATTAAAAAATTAGTTCCACAATTTCTAAAACGCTTATTAATTTTTTTAGGTCCACAATTTCAAAAGCACAAATGTCTTATGAAAATTAGGGGAAGCTAATCTAATCCGCTATTTATATATTTCTATATATATATATATATATATATATATATATATATATATATTATATATATATATATATATATATATATATATATATATTTATATATAGCCGGCAGCGTTATCAATATTTGCACTACACTGCCAACTGAAAAGTAACAAAAATGATCCTAAAAGGATGAAATTACAAAAATCAAAGGATTTATTTAATACTTTACGTACATATATTCTATTCGGCCACGAAATTAACAAAAAATAGAATGATCTTTTAATCCCTAAAACCACGTTTAAATCTCAAATACACGGGTGTGTCGCCACCGCATTTATACATAGTAACCCAAATACATGAAACTAACGACTCGCCGTCGAATGGTCGACACAAAACGCACAATAAAATCCTCCGGCCACGTTAATTTGGCTTGAAACAGCGGGGTTCTCTACGGATTTATCCATTAGTAACCCAGCACAACCAACAGGCAGACACAGCGTTAGCGTCTATAGGTAGTCAACAGATTTAATGAAAAGTAACTAAAATACATAAAAATAACGACTCACCGTCAAATGGTCGACACAAAACCCTCAATAAACTCCTCCGGCCGCGTTAATTTGGCTTGAAACAGCGGGGTTCTCTACGGATTATCCATTAGTAACCCAGCACTACCGGCAGACACAGCGTTAGCGTCTATAGGTAGTCAACAGATTTAATGAAAAGTAACTAAAATACATAAAAATAACGACTCACCGTCGCGTGGTCGACACAAAACCCTCAATAAAATCATCCGGCCACGTTAATTTGGCTTGAAACAGCGGGGTTCTCTACGGATTTATGAAGACACCGAGCGCAGCCAGCTAGCCACAGAAGCCCCTGAGTTCAACTCTGACCCGGAAGATGTAAAGATGGAATAGTCCATTTTTAGTAGGGGGATAAAGAAATCGACCGTTTTTTTATTGCGTATTTAATGAACGTTTTCATCGTAACTATAATTATTTTTATGTTAAATGTATATTAACAAGCAGGATCAATGTTAGTTATGTAGGTGACTGCACGGGGCGAGGCGGGGCCGGGGCCACTGCTGAAATGGGACCCCCAGGCATTTACCTACATGGTCTGTTCTCAGCTCTGCCCCCCTTCCCCTCACACCCTTCCTCCTTTCTGCTGTTTACGGTGGGGAAAAAGGTAAAACAAGCAGCATAAGAGCTTGTAAATAAGTTTATTGGTTTTTACTGATAGATAATTAGTTATTAGCGGTACTGCATTTTAAATAAAAATAGCACAAATCCGCTTATGAATTATAAAAGTTAGTCAATTCACAAAAACGCTGACAAAAAGTTTAGGTCCACTGTAAGCGGATTAGCGCTTTAGCGCTCCCTAGCGGTCTGGCGCCCACCACAGCTGTTAATGTGTCAGATCGGGTGGGGTTCAGGGCTGATGGCTGTGGGCTGAGGCCGGGCTGGTTCGGATTATTTGCACCCGAGTGCAATTCTGGTTCAGTATGAGGGAAAAGGCTGCTGTTAGCTTTTTAGCTTGTGCACCTGCATTGTCGGGTGATCAGTAGATGAGGCGCTCGGTTAAGTTGATTGGGCGGGGTGCCCTACTTGTATAATGGTAGGGGAAACACTGTAAACCATTTCAACCCTGTGACTAGGGCCAAACAATTAATTGCATATTTGCAATAATATTACGATATGATAAAACGAGATTTTCTGATGTCAAAAGCTGCAATTTGACAAGTCACGTGATCTGGTTATGTGATTTGCAAGTGAGTGGATTGGAACTGAAAGTTATGCACCATAACTCATGTTCCCTGAAGGAAGGGAACGAGGTGCAACACACTGCTATGGGAATTGCGCCCCCGCGCGATTACCTGAAGTAATACAATCACACCTTTACAGCAGGTGGGCGTCACCGTCACCACAGAAGCCCGCCCTCTTGGTATAAAGACGCGTGCGCCCATCTATCTTTCTCCAAGTGCACTTCACCGATCTTGGGCATTGAAAAGGGCAAACTGTGTTGCACCTCGTTCCCTTTCTTCAGGGAACATGAGTTATGGTGCATAACTTTCAGTTCCCTTATCAGTCATGTTCACTCGGTGCAACACATTGCTATGGGAATGTAATTCATTCCCGCCCTTGACATGCTCTGTAAAATGCATGCTTGTGAGAACTTCTGCCTTTATACTTTAGGCGTTTTGGCTGATCTCTACTGTGTGTTAGAGAGTACAGCCTGAGTGACGTCACATGCAGTAACATCCAAACTATAGTGTTTTGTAAACGTGTTTGTGGAACTCCAGTTTGCAGTAGCACAGATGTCTGCAACTGATACACCCTTAAAAAGGGACCACCAGGCAGCTAAGCCTCGAGTGGAATGGGCGTAAACCCCAGAGGGCACCTGTTGACCTTTGCTGCTGTATGCCCTCTTTATGGCCTCAGTCACCCAGTGTGAGAGGTGTTGTTTTGACAGGGCTCTGCCAGCAGCTGGATTGGCAAAACATACAAACAATTGGTTTGTTTTCCACCAACTGGCAGTTTTTTCTATGTAAGCACTCAAGGCCCTGACAGGGCAGAGTGCTCTCAGCCTCCTTTGTCCCTCAGTGTGGGTAGGAGGGGGAGGAAATGCTGAGAGTTTAAAGTCCAGACTTCTGGGGTTTAAAATTGGGACCTTTGGGACATATGCAGGATTTGTTCGCAGGGTGACCTTTGACCCATCAGGGGCAAACCTTGTACACATTGGGTGCACAGATAAAGCGTGGAGGTCACCCACACGTTTAGCCGAGCAGAGATCCAGGAGTAGAGCGGTTTTGTAAGATAATAAATCTATCTTAATGTTGCTCAGAGGTTCAAATGGAGGCTCACACAGAGCGTTCAGGACTAACTGGAGCTCCCAGTCCGGGGCCAGATTCCTGCTGGGAGGTCTTTTCCTCAGTACGCCCTTCATGAAACGTATCATGAGAGGGTGGGCAACAGGTGTTTTACCTCCCCAGCCTTCGTGGCATGCCGAGATGGCTGACAAAAACACCTTAATGATGGAAAATGAGCAGCCTTTTTCCAGCAGGTCCTGTAAAAAGGTGAGGAGCTAGACCAGATCACAGGAATATGAAATAATATTCCTCTCTAGACACCAAGCCTCAAAAACACGCCATTTACGAGCATAGAGAGTCTGAGTTGACTGTGCTCTGGCTCCTTGTATTGTATTTATGACGTTGCTGGGAAGGCCGGAGGCCATCAGCCTGTTCCTCTCAGCGGCCAAGCTGAGAGCTGCCACAGTTCTGGATGTGGGTGAAGGAGCTGCCCATGTGCCTGGGTCAGCAGGTCCCTGTGGGAGGGGGCAGCTGCCATGGTGTCCCTGACAACAGTGAGATTATCTCTGGGAACCACGGTTTCTGTGGCCACCTGGGGGCTATTAATATCAGGGAAAGAGCTCCCCTGCGTACACGTTCCAGCGTCACCTGAATCAGAGGGACGGGTGGAAACGCATTATATAGCGCCCCTGCTAGCCAGCTGTGGGCCAGGGCATCCGTTTCCAGCGGCACGTCTGTTTCTTTCAGAGAGAAGTACAGGGCGCAGTGCATGCTGGTTTTGTAGGTGAACAGATCGACGGATGCTCGCCCGTATCGTGACCAGATCTGGTCTACGACACGTGGGTTCAGCCTCCATTCTGAGGCTAACAGCGGTCCTCTTGAGAGGGCGTCTGCCCCGTGGTTTGTCTCGCCCGGGATGTGTGTTGCCCTCAGCGACAGTATTCTGGGGTCACACCACGTGAACAGCTTGTGTGTCAGACCAAGGAGGGGTTGTGACCTTGTCCCCCCCTCCCTGTTGATGTAGGACACTGTTGTCCTGTTGTCTGATTTTACCAAGACATGCTGTCCTGCAATCAGTCCCTTTTTGAAAAAGTGTTTCATTGACAGGTAAACAACCTTCAATTCCAGGAAGTTGATGTGAAATCCTGCTTCCTGCTGTTTCCAGAGGCCTTGGTCATTCTGGTTTCTGCCAACTGCTCCCCATCCTCCCTTTGAGGCGTCTGTTGTGATTACCACCTGGGACCATACTCGTCCCAGCGGGACGCCTGTCGTGAACACTGAAGGGTCCCTCCAGTGTTCCAGGGCTGTCAGACACTCTGAGCTGATCAGAATCCTCCCTGCTCGCCTGAGGGGGGCAGGACGTGTTTGTTTGTTTAGCCATATTTGCAGAGCACGCATTTTTAATAGCGCCTGTGGCACGTAGGGAATGGTTGCTGCCAGCAGGCCCAAGAGGCGCTGGCAGAGCTTGAGGGGCACTCTCTGGCCCAGTTGAAAGCATGCCAGACAGAAGCGTATTGAAGAAATACGCTCCTCTGAAAGCAATGCTCTGTACAAAATGGTGTCGACCTGTACTCCCAAAAATACGGTAATCTGGGATGGTTTCAGATTGCTTTTCTGCAGGTTTAAAACAAAGCCCAGAGCCTCCAGGTGTATCATCACCATCTGTGTGTGCAACTGGGCTTGTGCTCTGCTGTTGGCGAGGATCAAAAGATCGTCGAGATAATTCATGATCCTGGCCCCTTGACCCCTGAGTGGGGCCAAGGCTGCGTCCAGACATTTTGTAAATGAACGGGGTGTAGTTTTTAGTCCGAAAGGTAAAGCTATGAATTCATAAGCTTTCCCCTCTAATGCAAAAGGGAGATATTTTCTGTCTCTTCCAAATACTCACGTGGAAAAAAGCATATTTTAAGTCCACAGTACATGTGTAATCGCCCAGTCTCACAGACTGAAGTAACTGTCTCAGAGTGAGCATTTTGAACTTGTAAGTTTTTATTCTCCTGTTCAGTGCTCTGAGATCCAGAATCGGTCTCAAGGTCTGGTCTCGTTTGGGCACGAGGAAATATTTGCTGAAGTGGCCGGTGTGTATATTGTGTTTTGGAACAACATTTATCACTCCTTTTAGCAGCATTGTTGATATCTCCTCTCTCAGGACGTGTACACGGTCTGGGTTTTGCTGCGTTCCAGTAACCTCGTATTGTGGGAATTTCCAAGGTCCCAGTGGTGGATTTTAACTGGAACGCCCGCTCCAGTGGGAAACTCCCATTCGTGAAGTGGGGCAATTTTTTCGGCCCCCAGTTTATCCCAGTGACGTATTCAAAATGGCGGCTACTCGCGTCCTCAGTAAGTGAACTCCCTAACTTTTACTAAAATAACAGTTTTAAAATGTTGTTGTGTGTTTTTTAATCACACACACAGCTTAAGCGTATGCTTGTGAACACAGATCACATTAAAAACCTGTGTTTAGTTGCATGGCATGCGGCGTACGGCTGTTTTTGTCGTTGTTTGGATCACCACAGTTCTTTAGGCCAGCGGCAGCGACTTTCATTCACCACATGGCGGTTACACAGTTCACTACAGAACTGTTGTGAAATAATCAAATGTATTTTATTATTTAGCACATTAAAAAAGTAACTATTAGTTATGAATTTTATCTTAAAATATATATTTTTTACCCTTGTTTTCTTTGGTGCTGTGGCTTATTTTTGTTAGGCAACCCAGAACTAAACACACATTGCTTGTTGAACTGACTATAAATTAGCACTAAACTGTGGTAAAAAAAATATATTTGGTTTCCAAAGATCCGTGTTTAGAATCATTCTATAATCCTGTATGATATTTATGTGTTAGGACGTGTATATTTGTGTAGTAAGTGTGTGTTTGTGTTTGTTTTCAGTCTACCTCGACCAGTACAACAACATGTTTGTTGATGAGCAGAGAACAACAACATTTTCTGGCAGCCTGTATCGCAGTGCAGGGGATTTGTCCAGTTTGTACATTGATGCAAACCTCACTATGAAAGTTGAGCTTATCCAACCTGCACAGGACAGCACAGCTGGTAAGATTTAGGAGAAATAAGTTTTAATGCAAACCAAACCAATGAATTTAACAATACTGTGTTTTTTTCTTTTAAAATGATTTTTTCAGAGAACTGTGAAGACTCTCCATCAACCAGCAGCCACGCAGAGTCCCCCATCCGCGAGAATGACAGTTTTAATAAAGAACAGACACTGTTCTCGATTGAACACATGCGTGTTCCACTCGCAAGCGAAGGTCTAGTGAGGTTTTGGAGTTCTTCCGCCAGTCAGAGGAAAACAGTCAACAGCGACATCAGGACATGATGGAGCAAATGAAATCAACCCAGGAGCAAATGAAATCAGCCCAGATGCTACAAAAAAATGTAGCTGTACTGTAAACTTTCTTATTGTTTTGCACAAAACAACTTCTGTTTTTTTTTTTAAAGTTTTTTTTGTTTTCACATTGTTTATTTTGCTCAGGTTCGGCCCAGTAAAAATGTTTGGTTTTCAGTGCCTTTGATTGTATGAATTTTGAAAATGCTGTTCTGTTGCACATTTTGTAATTAAAACTGAAACTTTCAGACAACTGAGATTGGAACTTTTGTCACAACTCAAAGACAAAATGCTGTATTTAAAGAAAAATGTTTATTAAGCTTCATTATAGCAGTCTTTTAAGTACATTTGTACAGACAGTTTTGTCATGAACAACTGCGCTAATGTAGGAAGTTTCAAAACAACATACTACCTATTATTTTTTTCTTTTACACACCGGAATTCTAAGAGTTATTCATTTTCATCATCCTCCCTGGCGGACCCGTCTGCATGCTGCTGACAAATTTGTGATGGCCCACGTCCCAAGTTGTGGAGGATGCAGGCAGCCACTATGATCTTCACCACCACAACAGTTCTGGTATTCTGCACGTCACGAAGCCGTCTCCACCTGCACTTCAAACATCCGAAGGCTTGCTCCACAATCACCCTTCCACGGCTGATTTCAGCGTTACGTTGCTTGTCTGCTTCACTTAGAGCACCATTGTTCTTCAGGATGGATGGGTTTTCTGCCAGCATGGTAGGGTCCAAGACAACTCTGCAATGGGAAAACAGTGTTTATTTCAGACAGACATAAAGTTAATAATGAGCTGCAATTCTCTGTCATTTTTTCATCATTTGACTTCTTGTTTATGTGAAAAATACACATTTCAGACAGCTACTTTCAGGAAACTGTTGGAATCTGGAGAATAGTTGAATCTCTTGGAATCCTGGCAAAACAATGCAGATATGTTCCTGTCTTTGATTTATACATCTACCTTATAATGTTTTTCTAGTCTTTGATACTTTGTTTTAAAAGAAAAAATATATATTTCTCTCTTGTGTTTATTGTCTATTATTTAAGGAAATTCTACCATTGCTGTTAATCATTCTTTAGTTTGTAGCAGGTCACTTTTTTAAATGAGTTCACGAGGCTCAATGACATTTACCTGACTAAATAAAGGTTGATTGTAAAAAAACAACAACAGTACTGTAGTGTCAGGCTACAAACCAAAACTTTCTGATGGTGTTATATATCATAAAATCAATCACCTTTATTTTACCAGTTATTTTGCACGTTCGAGATCACTTTTACAAGGGTGACCTGGTCAAGTGGTCAGCAGGGTTAGCAACCGGTGTTAGCAACTTATTTATTTAGCAAAATAAAGCAACCACTGTACAGTTTCTTCAACATATCGTAAACCCCCTACATGTTTTGCTGTGCAGTGAGCGAAGACGTTTTTTTTTTTAGCTGTAAAGCCAGTTTTTCTTTTTCCCAACGAGAAAAATATATATTAAATCTATTACCTTCGACGTTCATCTTTCTTCTTTGACATGTTCTGTGTCTGGAGTGCATAACTGGTAGTCTGGAGTGCATATATGTTTATTAATTTATTATATTCCGAAACAGCAACAAAAACAATGCGTGCGTCCATCTTGTTTTACCACCAGGGTAACCGGAACGTGTTTTCAAGTGGTAGATGGGGAGATGACGTCACTGCCACTTCGTAGTTCCCAAAATACGAGGTAACTGGAATGCAGCATTTATATGTGACTGCAACACCCCCGTGAACCGGGGCGGTCTTTTGTGGAACTGCAGTCGGAGACCATGACACACAGTTGTCATGACCCACGTATTTGGGAGACACGCTCTCCAGGCCTACGCGTGCGCTGTGAGCCTGGAAGGCATGTTTATTGTGGGTTGCCTGTGTCTCGTGGATGCGGGAGGGTGGGCGTTTGCTCCCCCTCGCTCGGCCCCGTGCGAGCTGACCTGCCCACCAACGGACGCAGTGAAGTCTGTCGGCTCCAAACAGACTCCAGGCATCCCGCTGCGGTTCATTGTCTGACCTGACACCCTGGGCTTCACGCGGGAGGAGGAATAATTGCCCTCTCCCTTCATCGTGACTGTTTTCATAAAAAAGGTGCTGTGTTGTTGTTTTTTTTTTTTTGTCAAGAACCAGGGCAGTTTGTGCTTTGGTACTTTTATTTTCATGTTTTGAAGAACAGAAATTTGTCTTTATTACACACACAGCAAAACATTTTGTTTTGTATACACACTAATGTCACCAGCTTTTCGTAGTTTTTTACAAATAAAGTCTGGGTTTAAGTGACTAGGTTTCCGTACCACATGGGCGGACGAACCAGCAAAACTATGAAGTGGGCGCGCTTCGTCAGGCCCGCTTCTGCCTCCCGTCCCGGTTCGTCGAGAAAGTTCTCGGCGGAACCGCTTGACGAGGAACTAACCTGTTCCTGGTCCAGGACTGTCCAGCCTGAGATGGACCTGCTGTGGGCCTCTGCCATTGCTCCCTGTAGTAAGCTGGTCTTTCCTGCGGAGGACGGCGTGTGGCTGAACGGTGTCGAAGCTGTACGGGTCTGCTCCCGCTGGTGTCCCTGGGAGGGACAGAAGCCTTTCTCGGCATACCCTCGCAGGGGGCTTCAGCCTGTTTTCGTCTTTGCTCCAGCCTGCTCTGGATACGCTCCAGAGCTCCCCAGAAGAGTCCTGTCGGCTCGATCGGGTGTTGGAGGAACAGGAACCGCTGGCCCTCAGGCAGGTCCGTCAAGGTCAGCCACAGGTGGCGCTAGGTGATGACCACTTCAGCCATGCATCTCTCCTGAGCGATGGCTGTGGTCCCCATCAAACGGAGCACGAAGTCAATCGCCCTGCGGGCTTCCTCCAGGATGTCTGTCGCCGTCTTTTTGTTTGTCGTTACCTAGAGCTCCTGCAGCTTCTCTGCCAGGTACGCCTGCATCATAGCTGAAGCGTTCATCGCACGTGAAGCGAGGCCCTCAGCGCGGTAGCATTTTTCGAGCTGGGCGGCCGAAGCGTAGAAGGCTTTGCTAGGTAAAGTTGGTTTTGTGCCCGACGTTCTGGGGGCCAAGTGAGACGCCAGCGTGTCCTCCATCTGCGGGACATTGGCGATTCCTGCTGCCTCCATTCCAGCGATGTTAAGGAACTGAGAAAGTGGCAGAAGCATGGGAGCCCTGGGTTCAGCCCAGGTGCGAGTGAGCTCCGTGAGGAAATCTGGAAAAATCGGCATCCTGTGCCTCGTGGTCGACTGCTGTTTCGCATAGAAATAATTCCCCGCCAACCTCGTGACCTGTTGGCGAGGTGGGGGTTCTGGCCAGCTGATCTGCAGCACATCCGCCGCTCTGTGACACAAGTCGAACAAGGCGGGGATTGAGGCATCTGTCTCTGGCAGAGCTGCCGTCGGGTTCTGGGGAAAATCTTCCTCTTCCCCTTTGAACTCGTTGTCAGCCTCTTCATCTGAAATCTCACCCGAGGCTGTTAGCGAGATTTCGTCCGCGTTCAGCAAGCCTCGAGTGTCAAACTCAGCTGTCGAGTCCCCGACGGGGGCCGCCATGTCCATACTGTCCCCCCATTCGACCTGTCCACTGTCCTCCAGATCAATGTTCTCGAGCTCCGTGTGGGAGTGAGCGCCTCTGTGAGGTCCGGGTCTTGTGGTATCGCGGTGCCGCCCATGGCCTTGGCCACAATGTCCACGCTGCGTTTTCTCACAGCTTCCACCATCTGGCTGCAGTGTGGACAGGATTCGGGGGATTCTAGCGCTGTCTTAGCGTGCAACATCCCCAGGCAGACGGGACAGGCCTCGTGGGTGTCCGTCGCCGAGAGGGAGTAGCCGCAACCACTGGGGCAGGCCCGGGAGCCGGGGCTCGCTGGCCTGCTAGTCTTCTTAGAGTTTTTGGGTTTTCACTTTCTCTTCTCAGGAGCCATGGCTGAGAAGAGTCGAGCTCGTTAGCAAACTAACGATGTCCGAAGACGTCTCCTTCGTCACGTCACTTTCGCTGGATAGCCTGTTACTCGTTATCAGGGTAGCGGTGTGACATAGTTGGCGCCGTCGAGCGACGTAGCTGCGAAGAGAGAAGAAAAAGCTTTGAGGTTAAATGAAAGATGCTGGACTAGCTTTTGCTAGCCCAGCAACACGCAGGAAATTTCTCTGTACACTCAGCGTAGGGAGCAAGCTCACCTCTGGTCGAGCGATGTAGTTACAGAGAAGTCCCACAAAGTTCAGGTATAAGCGAGGTGAAGGGCAAAAAAGAGAAAGATAGATGGGGGCACGCGTCTTTATGCCAAGAGGGCGGGGCCACTGTGGCGACGCTGATGCCCACCTGCCGTAAAGGTGTGATTGTATTACTTCAGGTAATTGCGCAGGGGCACAATTCCCATAGCAATGTGTTGCACCAAGTGAACATGACTGATAAGGGAACAAAGCAGAGCAGGGAGCGGGAGATGTCAACACTGTGCTTTAACTGGTTGCACAAAGGTGTCAGGCTTGACAGAAGCTGATACATCTGGTTGCACAAAGGTGTCAGGCTTGACAGAAGCTGATACATCTGAAATTTTGGTACCAAAGAGGGGCAGCATGTCTGTTGTTTGGAATGATTTCGGCTATAAAAAAATGAGACATTGCACAATGGCATGTACTATGTAGAACCTGAAAGTTATGCACCATAACTTATGTTCCCTGAAGGAAGGGAACAAGGTGCAACACTATTGCTATGGGAATTGCGCCCCCGCACGATTACCAGAAGGAATAAATTCACGCCTTTACGGCAGGGGGCGTCAGCGTCACCCCAGAGGCCTCTGGGTACTTAAGACGCGGGCGCCCATCCAAACGGTCTCCAAGTGCACTTCACCGAGCTTCAGCATTGAAAAGGGCCAACTGTGTTGCACCTCGTTCCCTTCCTTCAGGGAACATGAGTTATGGTGCATAACTTTCAGTTCCCTTTATCAGTCAGGTCACTCAGTGCAACACTATTGCTATGGGAACATAATTCATTCACGCCCCTGAAATGCTCAGTAAAATGCATGCTTGTGAGAACTTCAGCCTTTATACATTAGGCAACTCTCGGCTGCTCTCTACTGTATGTTAGAGAGGACAGCCTGAGTGACGTCACACGTAGTAACGTCCAAACTGTAATGTTTTGCAAACGTGTTTGTTGAGCTCCAGTTTGCAGCTGCACAGATGTCTGCAATTGGTACGCCCTTGAACAGTGACCACGAGGTAGCCAAGCCTCGAGTGGAGTGGGCACATACCCCAGAGGGCACCTGTTGACCTTTCCTACTGTACGCCCTTTTAATGGCCTCAGTCACCCGGTGTGAGAGGCGCTGCTTTGACAGGGCCCTACCAGTAGCCAGGATGGCAAAACATACAAACAGTTGGTTTGTTTTCCTCCAATCAGCTATTCTTTCAATGTAAGCACTCAGGGCCCTAATGGGGCAGAGTGCTCTCAGCCTCCTCTGTTCCTCAGTGAGGATGGGAGCAGGAGGAAATGAATGGTAATGGTAAATGGAGCTTATTTATATAACGCTTTCCAGCCCCATGTGAGGAGCCCCAAAGCGCTTTACAATACCAGCCATCCACCCATTCATACACACATTCATACACCGGTAGTGGTAGCCTGCCTTGCAAGGTGCCATCCAGACCTACCGGGAGCAACTCAGGGTTAAGTGTCTTGCCCAGGGACACAACGACACATGGTGAGCGGACACGGGATTCGAACCTCCAACCTTCTGATCGGGGGTCGACTGCCATTACCACTGTGCCACGGCCGCCCCAATGAAGAGAGTTCAAAGTCCAGACTTCTGGGATTCAAAGTTAGAACCTTTGGGACATATGCAGGGTTAGGTCGTAAGGTGACCTTTGACCTGTCAGGGGCAAACTTTGTACACATTGGGTGCACCGACAGAGCGTGGAGGTCACCCACACGTTTAGCTGAGCAAAGAGCCAGGAGTAGAGCGGTTTTATAAGGTATCAAATCTATCTTAATTCCGTTTAAAGGTTAGAATGGGGGCTCAAAGAGAGCATTCAGGACTAATTGGAGGTCCCAATCAGGTGTCAATGTCCTGCTGGGGGGTCTCTTCCTCAATACGCCCTTCATGAACCGTATCATGAGAGGGTGTGCACTGGGTGTCTTTCCTCCCCAGCCTTCGTGGCATGCCGAGATGGCTGATAAAAACACCTTAATTGTGGAAAAAGAGCGGCCTTTCTCCAGCAGGTCCTGTAGAAAGGTAAGAAGCTGGACCAGGTCACAGGAATAAGGGACAATATTCCTTTCCATGCACCAAGCTTCAAAAACACACCATTTACGAGCATAGAGAGTCTGTGTTGACATTGCTCTCGCTCCCTGGATCGTATTTACCACGTTGCTGGGTAGGCCTGACGCCATCAGTTTGTTCCTCTTAGCAACCAAGCTGAAATTTGCCACAGTCCTGGGCGTAAGTAGAGAGGTTGTTCCTGTAGTTGAGACAGCAGGCCCCTGAAGGGGAGCAGCTGTCCACGTATCAAAATTACGCACACCTCCAAGTGCCATGGGCCCTGTGGCCTCCTGGGGGCCAACAATATTAGGGATGGGTCCCTCCTGTATGTGTGCTCCCGCGTCACCCAAACTGGGGGTGTTGAGGGACAGACGTGGGCCAGAACGTTTGTTTTTGCTTCGTTTAGTGAGAGGCACGGGACGTAGGGCGTGTAGGTTTTGTATGCGAACAGACCTCCGGATTCCAGACCGCTCCGTGGCTGTATCTGGTTCACAAGCCTCCGGTTCCACCACTGCTCTGGAGCTGGCTTTGATTCCAGGGAGCGGTATCAGGCACGCTTCCCCTAAGGACGTGTTTTGACCAAGATGGTGGTGACCCATATGCCCAGAAATACAGTAATCTGGGTGATTTTCTGCAATATTGTGACGGAGCAGAAAACCTCCCGATGAGAGGACGTTATTTAAAGGCACAGTTGGGCTAGTGCGCTTAGCTTGGTCACACATTGCAGGTCCACTGGTCGTGTACGACCTGCTGGTTTTATAGATTGGAAAGCCAGTTCCAGTTTGAGGGCCTAAGGCTGTACAATTATTATTTTTCTGCTCAGCACCTACAAACCTGGACGATTTCACTAGGTCCAGGCTTTCTCGGGCACGTGGAAGAATTATCTGAGTCGGCACAGGTGCATTTCTTGTGTTGTAACATTTATTTACAACTTCTGCAGCATTATTGTTGTCTCCTCTGTCAGCATGTGTGCACAACCCGGGCTCGCAGACTTCGGTTGCAGCGTCCCCGTGGCTCAGAGCGGTCATCCGCTGAAATGCAGTTGGGGGCCATGACAGTACGTCGTCATGGTCACCGTGTTCAGTCGGCACGCCCTCCGGGCATGCGGACGTGCTGCGAGCTTGGGGAATTTGTGTATTCTCAGCCCCCTGAGTTCCAGCGGTGCGGGGGGGTGAGTGTGTGACCCACCTCATCCGGCCTTGTGTGAGCTGGTTTACCTGCTTGCGGACGCCGCGAGGTCTGTCTGCTGCAGACAGTCCCGGAACATCCTGCTGGGGTTCATTGTTCTGATTTGGCCCCGTGCACCGCGAGGGAGGGGGGGTGGCAGCCCCCTCCCTTCATAGCGATTGTTTTCAAAGGGGTGCTGTGTTGTTGTTGTTCATCACTCGTTTCTTTTTTTTTGAGTCAAGAAACAGGGCAAAACTGTTCTTTTGAATTTTTATTTTGTGTTTTTTGCAACAACCTTTTGTCTTTATTTCACATACATCAGAACACTCGTGTTTTATGCATACAGTAAAGTCACCAGCTTTTTGTAGTCTCTTACAAATAAAGTCTGGGCATATAAAATTAGGCTTCCATACCCTTGAGCGGACAAGCCAGCAAAACTGTGCAGAGGGCCTGCTTTGTCAGGCTCGCTTCTGTCTTCCATCACGATTCGCAGAGGAAGTCCACGGTTGGACCGCCTGGCGAGGGACAAATCTGTTCCTACTCCAGGACTGAGCGGCCTGAGGTGGACCCGCTGGGGGTCTCTGCCAGTGCTCCCCGTCGTACGCCGGCCTCTTCTGCGGAGGACGACGTGTGGCTGAGCGGTGTCGAGGCTGCACACGTCTGCTCCCGCTTGTCTCCCTTGGGGGAGCAAAAGCTCTCCTTGACATGCCCTCCCGGAGGGCCTCAGCCTGCTTGCGCCTCTGCTCCAGCCTGGTCTGGATCCGGTCCAGGGCTCTCCTGAAGAGTCCCGTCGGCTGGATCGAGTGGTGCAGAAAAGGGACCCGCTAACCTTCCGGAAGGTCCGTCAGGGTCATCCACAGATGACGCTGGGCAATGACCACCTCAGCCATACACCTCCCTTGTGCAATGGCTGCTGTCCCCATCAAGGGGCGGCCGTGGCGTAGTGGTAATGGCAGTCGTCCCCCGATCCGAAAGTTGGCGGTTCGAGTCCCGGTTCCCCACGTCATGTGTCGTTGTGTCCTTGGGCAAGACACTTAACCCTGAGTTGCTCCCGGTAGGTCTGGAAAAAGCACCTTGCATGGTAGTCTGCCGCTACCGGTTTATGAATGTGTGTAGCATTCAATGTGTGTAGCACTTTGAGATTTTCAGTAATGAAAAGTGCATTATAAATTGAATTCATTATTATTATCATGCAGAGTACAAAGTCAGTGGCCCTACGGGCTTCTTCCAGCACCTCAGTCGCAGCCTGCTTGTCTGTTGTCACCTGGAGCTCCTGTAGCTTTTCTGCCAGGTACGCCTGCATCATGGCGGATGCGTTCATCGCACGTGCTGCGAGGCCCTGAGCTCTGTAACATTTCTCGAGCTGTACAGCTGAAGCTCGACAGGCTTTGCTGGGCAAAGTCAGTTTTGTTCCAGAAGATCTGGGCGCCAGGTGAGATGCCAGCGTGTCCTTTATCTGTGGCATGTTGGCTATTCCTGCTGCTTCCATTCCAACCACGTCGAGGAACAGGGAGAGCGGGAGCAGCATGGGAGCCCTGGGTTCAGCCCAGGTGCGAGTAAGCTCCGTGAGTAAATCCGGGAAGATGGGCATCCTGTGCCTTGTTGTCGACTGCTGCTTGGCATAAAAATAATTCCCTGCCAACCTCGTGACCTGTTGACGAGGTGGAGGTTCCGGCCAAGGGATCTGCAGCGCGTCCGCCGCTCTGCGACACAATTCGAACAGAGCGGGGATCGAAGTGTCTGTCTCCGGCAGCACTGGCGCCAGGTTCTGTGAGAGAAGTCAAAGTCAAAGTCAAAGTCAACTTTATTGTCAGAACTGCAATATGTACAGGACATACACAGGACCGAAATTGCGTTTCTCTCAGTCCCTCGGTGCAACAGTAACCATCTAAACACTAAACACTAAAACATTTAATACACATAAGCATAAAATAGTAAAAAAGTGTAACACTGTCCTGAGTTTTTTCATAATAGTATAAAAGTATGAAAATTTACACCAACACTGAAACACCAAACACCCCTAAAACACCAAACACCCAATGAACATAAGCATAAAATGAAATAATAAAAGTGTAATACTGTCCTGAGTTTTTGCATAGTAGTATGAAAAGTATAAAAACGTAAATCTATAAAATAAACTGAAGTTTCTAGCGTTGACATTTGCAAAGAGTGGCACAGCAGCATATAAGTTAATGTACACAGTACATGTATGAGGTAGTTGATGTTGGTATAGAGGCAAAGTGGCATATGCAGTGAGGCACATAAGGCACATTTGGCATCCTTAGATAAGGCTAGTCAGAGAATGCTGTATATGTATCTGCAGTAGTGTAGATAAAAGTAGTGTAAATGTAAACAGTAGTAATAAATGTAAAGCAGTAGTAATAAATGTAAACAGTATTAATAAATGTAAACAGTGAATGTAAACAGTAGTATGACTATAGGCAGTAATGTAATACAAACATTAGTGCAAATATGAGAAGTAGTGCAAACTGAATGAACACATGACCGAGAGTTTAGTGAATAACCCGTTTGATGACACAGAGTCCAGTGTTAAAAACTTTGTGTTGAGTGGTAATGTGTGAGAAAGTTTTTTGTGTTAAGGCAGTTCAAATGGGAGGGGAGGCAGAGCAGGCAGAGTGTTTAGCATTCTGACTGCCTGATGAACAGAGCTGTCTCTCAGTCTGCTGGTACGAGCCTGGAGACTCCTCAGTCTCCTCCCTGATGGCAGCAGTCTAAAGCGGCTGTGTAGTGGGTGTGTGGGATCACCTGCCATGCGGTGGGCTTTCCGAGTGAGGCGTTTGCTGTGTAAGTCCTGCAGTGAGGGCAAGGAGGTGCCGACGATCTTCTCAGCTGCTTTCACGATGCGCTGGAGGCTCTTGCGGCAGGATGCAGTGCATGCACCAAACCACACAGTGATGCAGCTCGTTGTCGGCTTCATCACCAGAAATTTCACCTGAGGCTGTTAGCGAGATCTCATCCGCGTTCATCATGCCTCGAGTGTCAAATTCGGCTGTCGAGTCCCCGACGGGAGCTGCCATGTCCGGACTGTCCCCCCATTCGACCCGAGCACTGTCTTCCAAATCCATGCTCTCGAGCTCCGGCGTGGGAGTGAGAGCCTCTGTGAGGTCCGGGTCTGTTGGTGCCGCAGCAGCGCCCATGGCTTTGGCCACAATGTCTACTCATGTCTCCTCACCGCCTACAGCATCTGGCTGCAGTGTGGGCAAGAGTCGGGAGCGTCCAACGCCGTTTTTGCGTCCAGCATCCCCAGGCAGACAGGACAGGCTTCGTGGGTGTCTGTCGCCGAAAGGAAAAATCCGAAGCTGCTGGGGTTGGCACGTGAGGTGGGACTCGCCGTCCTGCTAGCCTTTTTCGAGAATCTTGGTTTTCGCTTTCCTTTCTCGGGAGCCATGTCTGAGAAAAAACAAGCAAGTTTTCTTAAAATCCTTGTCCGAGACGTCTCCTCCGTCGCGTCGCTTTCGCTGGCTAGCCTGCTACGACTTTAGCAGGGTAGCGATGTGACGCAGTTAGCGCCGTCGAGCGAAGCAGTCTGCGGAGAGAAGAGAAGAAAACTTCGGGGTTAAGGAAAAATGTGCCGGACTAGCTTTCGCCAGCCCAGCGATACGCAGGAAATTTCTCTGTACGCTCAGCGTAGGGAGCGAGCTCACCTCTAACGAGCGATGTGTCTACAGAGAAGTCCCACGAAGTTCAGGTTTAAGCGAGGTGAAGGGCAAAAAGAGACCGTTTGGATGGGCACCCGCGTCTTAAGTACCCAGAGGGTGGGGCCTCTGGGGTGACGCTGACACCCCCTGCTGTAAAGGCGTGAATGTATTCCTTCAGGTAATTGCGCGGGGGCGCAATTCCCATAGCAATAGTGTTGCACAGAGTGACCTGACTGATAAAGGGAACTGCCTTGTTGCTGTTGCTACCCCTTGTGGTAACACCACAAATCTTTATCAACGCTTTAAATAAACACACCACAAAGCCATTTACGATAGTTGCATGGCTAGAATGCCAATGACCAGTGCTTCAACTTCAAGTAAGCAAAGTACCAGCCGACAGGGATCACTGACCGAACTGTTCTAAGGTATTACTCCATATGAACATAATTCGAAACGGCACATGGAAATAATGCGAGCAGTAACGTAGTTCATAGCGAAATACATGATTCCCAAATATAGTGACCAAGCCTGGGTTTACGGCTTTGGTAAACGCAATGGATAAGCAGTACAGAATGCCTTTGTGCACACATTTTAACCAAGTTACTATCATGGAGCTACACAAAAAATGCAGAAACAGAGCTGCAGTGGACCTGAAAACAGTGGAGTTTTTGGCAACTGAAACTGATTTATTTATTGCTTGTGTTCATTGAAAAATACATGAGAAGAAGGCATTGAAAAATATCCGCTCATTCTCAATCAGTTCATCTGGACAATTTCTTTTTAGTAGAAACGTTTCACCCTCACTCCAGAGGGCTTCGTCAGTCAGAGCAGTCCAAAGCAAACTGAAGCTATCCCACCAAGTAAACAACTTAAGTGGACCAACCAGTTTGCTGTAGCCAGGATAGAAGTTCTTCTATCCTGCTTTTGTAATTTTTTTGGTGTTCTAATTGTTCCCTGAAGTTTTTCATCTCTGTTCCCTGATTGCATCGCCTGTTGATCCATCCTCCTGGTCCTGTCGATCCTGGATCATCATCCCTGTCGTCTGAGGCACTAGTTAACAGGGGGCTATTTACGACAGAGGTATACAGTATAGCAAACTGTTAGCTAAGGTTAGTTAGAAAACTTCAAACAGGATACTTAATATTTTATTTCACATTTCATGCATCTTTTGTAAAATGCATTAAAAATGGAGTTTGTGTATGTATAAAATGTAATTTTTTTTAACTTTAGCCTTTTCAAACTCATCTAAAGTCATCAGGTTTCTGACTTTGATATTGTTGAAAGTTTGAATTTAGTTGGCACCTTTTTCTTTTACGCGTTTACGTTGCCTCGAACAATTATAAACACAACAAAAATCATATTTCCCCATCGCGACCGTCGGCAGTACTGAAAACCCTCACACGTTAGCCCTAGCTTCCGGCTAATTCTCGAAAAATGCGAGTGCGCATGCGCGATGACGTCAACTGGTAAAAGGTCTATTAACATAAATGAAGAAGAGAAGAAGCACAAGAACATAAAATGGAAGCATTTTAAATATGAAGGTCATTTTATTTTGCTTTCTTCTTTTCAAGGGGATTAGCACCATAACTAAACATCTTTTATTTTACACCCAGGAGTCGAAACTGGAGGAAATGAGACTCCTTCAAACATCTTGATGATTGAGCCTTACCTGCAGCTGCACTGTCCTCATCCTGCATCCACATTCTTCTCTCTGCAATGAGTTCAACTTTGATCCCTTTATCAAACCAAATAAAGCTGTTTATTCCACCACAATTAAAAACCTGTTTCACCGAACAACAGCTGGCGAGTACTGAAAGCAGAAAGAGGGAATTTCTGCTTAAACCCTCCCCCACTGACAAGATACAAAAAAATAAGGAACTTACGCCTCAACTTCTTGGCTAAATGGACATAAGGATCGCAAAGGTTTGCCAGTTTTTAGTTAACAACCATTTCCCTGTAGCTAGTGAGATTTGTTGCTCTTTGAGTGTAAGAGGTAAGAGGTGACCTTTTCACAGAGCGATAAAAGGAAAATGTAGCCTTGCTCTGTACATGTGCTCTCTGAGGAACGAGTCTGTCTCTCCGCTGCAAGATCAGTGTCACTCAGGCAGGCAGGGAGAAGCAAAAGCTGCTTTCACTCCTCTATTAGCATCTGTGCTGAAGTTCATGACCTGCAGAACATCAACCACCTGCCACAGGAGCCACAGTGCTGGGTGAGAATTCAGCTGATGGCAAGATAGGTGCCACCAATGACACTTATGACACACGCTTCTTCATTATGAATCATTTAGAAACTTCAAATTCCTGATCCCTTGTAGTGTTATTTATTCGCCTGCCTCCTTTATAAAGCTCATTTCTGGAAAGTCAGGGTTATTTTACTGTACCTGCATTTTGAGCCTCCGTTAAAACTGCTAAAAGAGACCTTTTTATTTTCCCATCCCACTCGTATACAAATAAATGTCTGTGGACTCAGTTGTTGATGTCCATGTGGACTTGACACACAGATTTGGTAAGGATTCTGCATGCCACAGGCACAAACCTTTTGGTTATTTTCCTTCCCGTTCCTGTTGTAGGTGGAGCTGTGGGCAGGCTGTTCTGCTCTGCACTTCCTGGCGCCAGCTCACATCCTGTTCCTGCCGTCTCATCTGAAATCCATAGACTTTGGGCTTGTTTTTTTCTAAAGTCGTTTATAAATCTTGTGAGTCGTGGATTGCATGAAGCAAAAGACGAGTGGTAGTAGGTAGTTTGTCCCTTCATGCCCCGTTTCCTGTTTATCAATCTCGCCCAAGTTGTATCTGTTACGGAAGCACGATCCGAAGTGTACTTCCGGGTCGCACGGATCGCCATTCTTTATTAATAAAACTGTCAATTTACTTAGAAAAGTACTTACTTTGCTTTTCTAAGTACGTAAATTGTTCATTCATTCAAACTTTATTTAGACAGATAAATCACATTAAGCCTGACTCATTTACAAGGGAGATCTGTTTAGACAGACAAAAGTAGTGAAACTGGACACATGTAGGAATTGGAGGCAAAATGATTCCTATCAAACTTTTTCTTCTCGGCTGAGATAAAAAACTCTAATATAAAAAAACCACCTTGCACATACAAGCACATAGCGACGTAGACATTCTGCGGGGAGGAGGGGGGATGACGAGAGCGGTGAGCATGTCCAAGGACACTCAAGGGCACTGTAGGAGTTCTGATAAGGATGGAATAATCAACCAGTTCCCTGGACAGTCAACACTTGGACAGTTCTCATTCATAAATGGAATTATACCAGTACATTTTCCTTAATCTAGCGTATTCAACAGTGATCCGTGCGACCTGAAAGCATTCCTTTTAGCGCATGCGCAAATGAGCTACACTACGGATCGAGTTCTGTAAAAGACTGCGGAATGACAAGGCGCATACATTGTAATGGCTATGGTCGCACACTCCAAACACTCATACTGTGGCCAACCACTAGGAGGCTCCACTCACACGCAGATGTCAAGATGTTTTATTTTTTTAATAGTAGAAAAAATTACATATGCAAAACTTGTTTTTGATCAGAGCTTATATGTTAGTCAAAGTGTTTAGCATAATTTTGCTGTTGTTTATGTGTAATGCCATAATAAATGTGTAGTGGACCTACCCAGGGTCAAAATTAAGGTTTTTGAACTGTCCAGTGATGACCTTTACTGACCTCTCAGTAAAGCAAGACATTTACTACAAAATCATTCATTTAGCTATAATCTGATAACATAGTCACCAATAAGAGACTATTTCTATCTTTGATTTTAGGCTGATGTGATCAAAAGAATAACTTTTGTCATTTTCATGATGTGTGCTTTTAAGCTGTGTTATTCTGTGAGGTTTAAACTGTGTTCACTGCTGTGTTTAAAGGTGAAGTCTCGGGTCACAGAGACCGGACGGTTTTGTTTAGAAGTGTTAAAGACACTAATCCAAGTGTTTTCCTCTTGGAGTCTATGAGTCTGCCCTTTTCCTAAACAAATCTCCCTCTGCCCTGGCTGTAACCTTGGGCCTGATAAGGCAAGTGAACTCCTCTCTTTGTTCCTGCTTTTTAAGTTCTAACTGTGCGAGAACGCTTCAGAGTTTGCTGGGAATTTCAAAGAGATGTGAACCTTTCCCAAAGAGCTGGGTACGTTTGGTCAAGAGCTAACGACCTGCGTCTTCAGCTAAGGACTGATAACAGGCTGTTATGAGTCCACTTCGAATAAGCGTAAGCTCAAACTTTGTTATTCCTTCCTGGAATAAATTATCTTGAGCCAAGAAACCACGACTGTCACGGCTTCTGCCGACGAAAGCGAGTATCACCGACACCGACAAGGTAAACACGTCTGGAGTCCAGCTTGGACTTGCGGGACCGACGA
>JBBPBX010031530.1:0-34467 GCA_038048925.1 Garcialebias charrua
TGTGATCCTCTAATCAGAACTGATGGATCTTCTAGAAAAAGATGTGATTTCCAGAGTTTCCCGGAAGAGGAGGATACTCAAATACGTGACGCAAGGGGAATGGTTTGTGTAAATAGATCTGAAGGATGCATAATTTCACATTACAATAATAAACAAACAGGAAGTTCCTCTGTTTTCCTTTCAAGGGGCCTGTTTTCAGTACAACCGTCTGCCCTTTGGGTATGTGCTCGCCCCACGCACATTCTCAAAATGCATGGAGGCAGCTCTCCAGCCGCTTTGAATGAGAGGGATAAAAATCCTGTTTTATCTGGACGACCTCCTGCTGTTATCTCGGTCCAGAAAAAAAAACAGAGACACAAACAGTTGTTTTAGTGAAACATCTGTCTCATCTGGGATTCACCATAAATTGGGAGAAGAGCTCTTTAATTCCATCTCAGCAAATGGAAGGAAGTGATCACTTCCCACTCTGTCCATGGGAGTGAATCTAATCTCAGTGAGCATGACAGCTGCCCTGTCAGAACAGTGGAGGGAATCCCTGATGTCACTGCTTCAGTTCGTCCGGCCTCTCAGAACAGTAACAGCGCTGACGGTCGTGAGACTGTTAGGAATTATGTCATTGTTGTCGCTTTCAGGCGTTGGGAGCTTGGGCGTGTGTCGGTTCGGCCTGGTGGCTGCCTGGTGGGGCTCGGGTCCTCTGGTCCTATCAGGTCTGGGCCTGAGGGGTGGGCGTCCCCGGTGCCCGGGCCTCGGTGACCGGGCCTGGGGCTACGTCAGTGCAGCAACGGGCTCCGGCGGGGGCCTGTGGGTTTGTCGCTGTTGGCCTCCCGGGGGTCATTGTGTGTAGTCGCTGGTGGAGCTCGTCCGGTTCTCCCCCTTGGTCAGATCTGGGGAGAGGGTGAGTGGCTCGTCCTGTTCGGGTGGCCCTGGGGACTCTGGGCTCGGGGTCCTTCTTGGGGTCTTGGGCTTTGATCGCCCCTTCGTCTGCCTCGGGCCTTGGGGGACGGATCTCTGATGCTTCACGGTCGCTACTGAATGTTCTATTGGAGGAACCTTATTCACTTATGCATGTTCACAGCCACACACAAATGGATGCAGGGATGTATATGTAGATATCATATGCAGATATGTAGATGGATATGTGATATGAATGCATATGTATATATATTTGTAGGTATGGGTATGTATATTTATGGAAATCTATTGCAAGGTCATGAATATTATTAGTCTTTATGCATGTGTATTTTGTTGCTGTGTTCTGTCATGTACTTTGCAGGATTACAGACGGAGGTTGGGTGTGTTTGCCTTGTGCTCTTTTTGTGGATAATTGTTGTGTTTTGTTGTCTAACTTTCTATCTTTCCTTTCTCTCTATAAAAAAAGGAATGATGTCTGCAGCTTAAGTTGTCGTGCCACTAGGGTCATTGTTCACGTGCCGCCTCAAAGATGGTTCAATCGACTGAAAGTTGACCCTGTATGTCACAAACGACATCTGATCACTATCCCCCCATCTGTGGGAGCGGATCTGAACCACTGGGGGAATTCCCTGAACTTGTCAGAGGGAGTTCCCCTGGGCAAAGTGACATCATTCACGTCGGTGTTCAGAGACGCGTCCCTTTCCAGTTGGGAAGGTTCCTGTCTGTCACAAACAATAGGAGGTGTTTGGCCGGCCGGCATGTCTTCTCACATAAATGTATTGGAACTTCTCACAGTACAGAAAGTTCTCATACATTTTGCCCCACTGGTTCAGGATCCTCACGTGATGATCCACACAGACAACAGAACCACAACAGCGTACATAAATCGCCAAGGAGGAATGCGTTCAGCCCAGCTGATGAACACAGGCAGGAAACTGCTCTGTTGGGCGCGCACACACTTACGCTCGATCAGAACAGTCTACATCCCAGGTGTTCTAAACAGGGGAGCAGATATTATGTCGAGAGGAGGCCCTCTGGACACCTAGGAAAAGTTTTTTTTTTTCTAAAGACGTAATATGTACCATCCAGGGAGTCCACGCAAAATCCACTACAGCTGTTTATGCTTCTAAATGTGCTGCTTTTCAGCGATAGTGCCTAGAAAAAGAAGTGGATCTGACTTCATGTCCCCATGGCTGCATTTCATCCTACCTGCAGTTGCTGTTGGACAGAAATTTAGCTTTCAGCACAATTAAAACTTATGTTGCAGCAATCTCTTCTTGTCATGAAGGTTTCAACGATGGAACCATTTTCAATCACCCTTTAACAAAACGGTTTCTGAAAGGTGCGCGCTGGCTTAGGTCAGTGACACGCACCCTGGCACCATAGTGGGACTTAGAATTAATTACTTTGTTAAAGGGAGTGTTTGTTTGTTTATTGTTTAAGGAAATTCTACCATTGCTGTTCATTGTTCTTTAGTTTTAGCAGGTCGCTTTCGTAAATGAGCCCATGAGGTTCAAAAGATTTACCTGACTAAATAAAGGTTGAATGAATGAATGAATAATCCTCAGTGCAATAACTAAAGATCCCTTCGAGCCCTTGGACCAGATATCTTTGAAGTATCTGTCATTTAAAACAGCCTTGTTATTAGCTCTGACATCAGCTAAAAGAGTGAGCGACTTGTCAGGTCTGTCCATCACTCCTTCTTGTCTCAGAATTCAAGGAGATGGAAGTTCAGCAGAACTCTGGCCAAATCTTGCTTTTATTCCCAAAAGCATAACAAGTTCTTTCAGGTTCAGAGTCATTATGTTGGACGGGTTCTGTCTCCCTCCCCACAAAACTACGGAGGAGGAACAATTTCACCTTCTCTGCCCAGTACGTGCACTCAGGTGTTTTGTGACACGTACAGCCGCGGTACGTAAATCCGATCAGTTGTTTGTACATTTCAGGGAATGATCACAGGGTCAACCTTTATCTTCCCAGCATTTGTCACATTGGTTATGTGAAACTATTTCACATGCTTATAGTTATTCTGGTCGTCAACCACCTGAAGGACTTAGGGCTCACTCCACCAGTGGGGTAGCCTGGTTTAAACCAGACCCTTGTCCTTCACTTCGCTTTGTACTAGGGTCTGGCATCTCTGCCATAGACAACGATTTCTCCTGGAGATTTTTGAATGGACCAATCAGAGAACAGGAGGCAGAGTTTTGTTAGTTTAGCCTGACGAGGTCCAGGCTATCAGATAAATTGCTCAGAAACCACTCGGTGGATATTTTTTCTGCCACCAGTGTGTAATTATATGTCTTTAATTTACTGACTGTTGGCCTAGATGAAACATTTGAGATAAAATTCGATTTTTTATCATTTATTTTCGTAGCGCACCCGAGGCTGTTTGGAAAATATCAAACCGAAACTATTTAATATCCAGCAGATTTGACCATTTCGTGAATTGATTTAGGAACTGTTAAGCTCAGGAACACTTCTGATATAACGTCAGCTATGAAATATATTTTTTCTCAGCAGAGAAATAATAGTTTTTTACCTTGTTTTGATGAAAATTCGTTCGTGGCGGCAGCCATTTTGAATGACGACGTCAGTCGACATCGTTCAAAACTCCGCCTTCTGCTCTCTGATTGCTCAGGAACACTTCTGATATAACGTCAGCTATGAAATATATTTTTTCTCAGCAGAGAAATAATAGTTTTTTACCTTGTTTTATTGAAAATTCCTTCGTGGCGGCAGCCATTTTGAATGACGACGTCAGTCGACGTCGTTCAAAACTCCGCCTTCTGCTCTCTGATTGGTCCGAACAAAAATCTACCGGAGAAATGGTTGTGGATGGGAGAAGTCCCAGACTGTGCAGTGAAGGGAAATGAGAATTGAGCGGAGCTGTGCAGGAAGGCGAGGGCCAGGCTACCAGTGGGGTCTCATCCTCCATAACTCTGCACCGAGGGGTGTCTGGCAAGGACATCTGCTCTGCAGCCTCATGGTCATCACAGACCCCCTTCATCCGTTTTTATTTATGAGATGTCTCCAGCTCTTCACTGACACATTCAGTTCACAGAGTTATGTCAGAGTGATTTTTCACAATCAAACAACTATAAAAAATAAGAAAGGAAAACAACAAGAAAAACAACAAACGATAAAAACAACACAGCCTTGTTCTGTCATTATGTGGTGGGCGTTGTTTTTTTTTTTACAATTATTCGTTCAAACAGGAAAAGTCATTCTTCCTCATTGGAAATGTTTCCTTTTCTTATTCCTCTATTGTCTGATATGCATAAACATTCCTTCAGCTAAAATCAGGCACAGAGGCTGCACGCCTGTAATCCAGTATGCACCAGATGCATGGATCAATGGTGCGTAATTACGCTTGAATAAAGAATGAGGTTTAGGCGGATGTCAGGGTGTTTTTTTATGGTTCTCGGACAGACCCAGTGAGGCATGGACCATATCTCGACCTTGACCTCTCTAAATGGTTTTAAGAATATGTTGGAATCCTGGCAAAAACCAATGCAGACATGTTCCTGTTTTTTATTTTCTACATCTGCCTTATAATCTGTTTTGATACTTTGATATCTTTGTTTTAACTTGTTAAAAAAATCTGTATGCCTCTCTTATGTTTGTCTATTGTTGATTGTTCAAGGAAAATCTACTGTTGCTGTTGTCATCATTCTTTGTTTGTAGCCAGGTCTCTCTTGTAAATGAGTCCTCGAGGCTCAATGAGATTAACCTGCCTAAATATAGGTTGAATGAATCCTGCTCCTTTAAACCCAATAGCGACAGCTTTTAAAGGGTGTAGCTTACACGAAATAGAAAGTTTGTTACGTATTGTAACCCGATATTCTATGAGTGTAAGCATAGCCCTTTAAAACCTGGGCCTCATAGTCTCTCAAATGGCTGAAGAAAAGAATATGCCTTTGGGAGTCGAGCTCCGGTCCAGATGCAATTTATAGCGGACCGGGTGGGGCCCACACAGCAGGTGGGCGTGGACTAGAAGTTTTCAGTGTTTGGCGCGCTACGCGCGGGTAAACCCAATAGCGACAGCTTTTAAAGGGCTACGCTTACACTCATAGAATCTGGAGTTACAATACGCAACCAACGGTTTGTGGTTTCCAACACGTGACCTCCACCTGGTGTCTTCAGGTACTCATGCTTCATATTCAGGTACTATGAGTCTCTGAAGAACAAGACGTGTTGGTCAAGTGTCATTAACTATCACCCAGCGATGAGACAAATGTTCTCATGAACATGGCACCATTTCTATCAATGTTGCCATCCACACAGAAACACTCACAGCAGCCCACATCATGATGCTGCCCCCACCATGCTTCAAAGTATGCACAGCGTGTTCAGGGTGAAAGGTGAGGTGTTCACGTGGTCTGATCTGAGTGGAGCAGCTTTTTTCCGCATTTAGGTGGACGTCCTTGTCTGAGGAGGTCTCTAGTTGCATCATCCATTTACAGAAGGTGGATTTACCAGAGATATGTGAGACGTTTAAATCTCTGAATGTTGTTTTATAATGTTTCTTCACTGCGCACTCAAACCTGAATGACAACCTCAGCTGGGGCAATACTACCAGCCGGATAAAGTCAAGTCAAGGTTCTTTATTGTCATTCTCATCACATGTGATACATGTGGTGGAACGAAACTGTGTACACAGGGTCCCAGTTACATCCAACAAAAGTACAAATTGTAAAGAAAAACAGTAATAAGATCTAAGATATGAAATACACTAAACTAAGAATACACAAAGCACTAGTTGTACAAAACAATACACCGAACAACAGCAGCACGAACATGAGTCTGTGTGAGCAGATGAAGACAAATGAACACAACAGCAAGAAATAAATCAGCCGCATGAGATTAGTAGCATGGATAATCAGCAGCACATATCAGCAATCTAGTGGCATGACAGTGATTATCCTGTGTAGAGATTCATGAGTCTAACGTTGGCAGCACGGTGGCACAACTGGTAGAGCTGTTGCCTCTCAGCGGGCAGGTCCTTGGTTCAAATCCCGGCCCGTTTGCATGTTCTCTCCGTGCATGCGTGGGTTTTCTCCGGGTGCTCCGGTTTCCTCCCACAGTCCAAAAACATGCATGTTAGGCTGATTGGTAACTCTAAATTGACCCTAGGTGTGAGTGAGACAGGTCCCTCTTGTAAATGAGTGCCCGTGGCTCAACGAGGCTAGCCTGTATAAATAAAGGTTGAATGAATGAATGTTAGACTGATTGGTAACTCTAATTTGTCCCTAGTTGAGAGAGAGTGAATGGTTGTTCGTCTTGGTTGTCTAGATGTGTCCCTGTGATGGACTGGAGACTCATCCAGGGTGTACCCTGCCCCTCGCACAGTGACTGCTGGACATGGGCACCAGTGACCCCCATGACCCAAAATGGAAGAAGCGGGTAAAAGATAATGGATGGATGGATGGAGTCCAATGTTGTTGTCCTCCTGTAACTGCAACAATTCAGTTATTTTTTAATCAGGAAGTCGGTCCCAGCAGTTCTTCCTCTGATTTTATCCTCAAATGGTGTCCCTATTGAGTTTGTTGATTCCTATAAATATTTGTACCTTGGTCAATTCACATCTCTCTTTGAAGCTCCACGTGGAAAACTTAGTAAAGAAACTGGAAGTTAAACTGGGTTTCTTTTTCAGAAACAGATAATGTCTAACTCTGAATGTTAGGAAACATCTTGTATCTGTGACTTCCCTCCATTGATTACAGTGACATTATCTACATGAATGCTCCTACAAGCACCTGCAGATGTTGAATGTTGTCTATCATAGAAAAACCAATGCAGACATGTTCCTATTTTTAATTTTCTACACCACCTTACAACTTAGCTGCATTTTTGTTACATTTTCTACCATTTACTTTCATTTGTTTAAAAAAAAACTCGACTTGTATGCCTCTTTTGTGATTGTCTATTGTTGTCATCGCTCTTTGTTAAAATCGGATCTCTCATGTGAATGAGTCCCCGAGGCTCAATGGGACTAACCTGTAGAAATAAAGGTTGAATGAATTCATCCCGGGCTTGGTTTAGCTGCATTAAAAGCTGTACGTACCATTCCTGGTGAGGATAACGGCGATGTACTGCTGACTGAAGGTGCTGATGGTCATCAGCATGGCTGGCTTCTGGCTGGTGACAAAGCTGAAGGCCATGTCCTCTCTCGCCCTGCTGTCTGTGGAAATGCTGGCGATGTGAGAACTCCTGTTCTGCATGACCGAGAAGGGCTCCTGGAAGGTGTAAGTCACAGAGGACTCTCTGTCGAAGGACACCGACACCTCTGCAGGGACACACAGGGACATAAGCAGGTAAGATGCTTTATTAATGAAAATGCTTTAAACAAACGTTGAACCTAAGACTGATCAAACAGAGGTTCTTTCTCAGACAAGCAGCTTTGTGAACACAAATTTCACAAAGACTTGTAAAACTATTCCACAACCTTCCTAAAAACAGACTAAATTAGTGTCCATCTCACAGAAGCTGGTATCCAAACACACTGCAGCTCTTCAAGTGTCGTCACTCGGGGAATCTGGGTCCCTGTGGGGCCATGGAAACTGTCTTCATGTTCCTCATGCCGTGCTTTTTCCTGAGTCCTACAAACAACTTTGATGTATAAAAATAAAACAGCAGAGCAGGGAGACTCAGCCGGCACCAGATTCATCTGATGTTAATGATGTGAAGAAAACCTTCTGCACGTTTCTACACAACATAGACAGAGCTTTATCATTTAATAAGTCTCTGACTTTGTACAGTACTGCAATCGATTTAGATATTTTTATTCTTACAGAATTTATGTGATGTTTCCATGTCAGTTTATTATCAATGATAACACCCATAAACTTCACCTCACTCACTCTACAAATCTCAAAATCCTCAATTTGAAATGGAACATCAACAGTTTTCTTTTTATTACTAAATATCATATCTTAGTTTTATCTAAATTTGATTATAATTTATTGAAATTAAACCAAGTTTGTATTTTTATCAATTCTGTCTGCATCAACTCCAACATCTGTTCTATATATCCTGATGCATGCTCAATAATCCAGGTAGAAAAAAAATTCCAAAAAAGGCAATCAAAAAAAAAAAAAAAACATTTGTAGAAACGTTTCGTCTTTCGTCTGAAAGACTTCTTCAGTCTGAGGAGCTGTATTCAGCTCAGGCCCTGTTTACACGGACACTGTGTGGGGGAAACGGATGTTTTGGGTATGTTAATTAGGTGAAAAGTTTTGCGTTGACACGGGCGAATTCTGTGGATACGACTCTCTCCCCCTCCACCCCCCGTCCTCATGATTTCACTGTAGTTACCATGCTGGGCCATTAGATGGCGCTGTGATTTTTGGAACCTTCACTACTGCGCATGCGTGCTGCCTGAGGTAAACAGAGCAGACGAGGCAGCCTGTTTTCCTCTCTGGCTAAAAGTTCAGCTACTACAAGTTGTTGTCAACAAGTTAACAACAAGTTAAAGCTGGAATTTGGATAAGAGTCAACAGATTTGACACCAAGTGGGACCGCTTCATCTAACAAGCTGCACACCAGTTGCTGACTGGACCGGAACCGCGTCAACATGTCTGACTTTAGTCCGTGAGAATCAGCTGATTTCCAGCAGCGCTACAAGGTAAACAATGTTCTTAATAATGTTTCCTTGTGTTTAGTTCGATCACAGAACAACCAACTGAGGTTTTATTTTTATTTTTTTCCTGCGAGGTCGAAGCTGTCGTTCCACGAAGCGAACCGGTTCGGATGACCGCAGTTTCGGATGTGGGTCCAGTTTCCACCAGGATGAAAACAACAGAGTCCAGTTCATTAAAGTTCGGTTAACGTGTTTTTAAAAGTGTTCAATTTAATTCTCAGTGTTTGTGACATCAGTTTGTGGTGTTGAATAAATAAATAAATTAAAAATCAACCTGGTGTCTTCATTTTCAGCAGCATGTTAGGCATGACGTAACGAGTCCAGATAGCTTCATTTAGCTCAGATAAATTTAAATATCTCCCACGCTAACATAAATACTGTTTATTATTGTTAAACTGTTAATATATAGCACATTTAGTATGTTATAGTGCAGCGTGACACGTGAAATGTCCGACTGCCTCGTTAACAGCGACAACTGGATCCAGGCAGCTGCTCTCTTCCAACACAGATGCAGGTAAGGTGTAGAATAATTAAATATGAGAATCAAAATATATTCCATCAGCTATAGTTCAGAAAGTGGTGCGTGTGTCCACTGTCCAGTCCACCGCCATTGTTAAAATGCCGGCTGTCTGCGCGTGCGTGCTGCGTGCATGTGTTCAAACAAAAGCTCCACGGGAGATGTTTACATTATCAACGGGGGGTCAGCGAAAAACTTCCACCTTGAGAGCAGGATCAGAAAAGTATCGGAGTCAAAGAGGGGGGCCAGCAGCGTCGTGTAGGCGATAAGCAAAGTCGCAAAGAGAAAGTAGCGGTTACACTCAAAATACGCGCCGTGTAAACTGGCCCTCAGTCTTATAAATCACAACTTCTCATAGTGGATCAACTAGTTTGCTGCTGACAGACAAAACCAGCTGCTCACATGATCAAGGAGGACCATCAGCCTAACAATGGATCATTAGCACCTGATGGTTGCTTGCTTTTCACAAGGAGCTGAGTGATACTAGCAATAACAGCGTTGTTATTGCTAACAATGCAATAACAATGACTGATGACTGTTCCAAGTGGAACAGTCATCAGTCATCTCCGTTTTATGGAAGATGTCAAGCTTTCTGCCAAAAACGATCAAGACACCAACTTACTGATCTACCTCACCAGGATACAAAAAGGACACTGGAATGAAAGGTATGCAAGAGAAGTAAGGTGATCACAACTGAAGGGGTTGAACTACCTGAAGGCAACATTGCAGTCATCTAGCTACAAATACACTGCCTGGCCAAAAAAGTTGCCACCTGTATTTAACAAAGCAAATAGGTACGAGCCTCCTATTGGATAATTACTGCATAGACAATTATCTTTCAGCATGGTAACAAGTTATTTTACCCCAACTGGTGCAATGAGTTTCTTCTCATTTCTTAAACAACCATGTGGAAAGACAGATCGCGTGGTCATGGAAACAATGTCAGTCTGTTTGAGAAGGATCAAGTAATTGGCATCAAGCAGAAAAAAACATCTAAGGAGATGCATAAGCTAATAAAATTGGGTTAAGAACTGTCCCAACATATTATTTTTCATTCATTCAACCTTTATATAGGCAGGTTAATCCCATTGAGCCTCAAGGACTCATTTACAAGAGAGACCTGGCTACAAACAAAAAATGATGACAACAGTAGATTTTCCTTGGACAATCAACAATAGACAACCATAAGAGAGGCATAGAGATTATTCTTATTTTTTTATTTTTTTAACAAGTTAAAACAAAGATGTCAAAGTAGCAAAACAGACAGATTATAAGACAGATGTAGAAAATCAAAAACAGGAACATGTCTGCATTGGTTTTTGCCAGGATTCCAACAGATTCTAAGCCATTTAGAGAAGTCAAGGTCGAGAGCTTCAGATCTTTTTGTAAGATATTCCAGGAAGCAGGAGCAGAGTAGGAGAAGGCCCTTTTTCCAAGTTCAGTCCTCACTGACGGAACACTGCAGGTAATCATGTCCTGAGAGCGCACACTGTAGCTGCACTCACACAAAGACATGTAGGAGGAGATGTATGAGGGCAGCAGACCAAGAAGTGATTTAAAGATGAAAATGTACCAGTGGAAGAGTCTGCGTGAAGTTAATGATGTCCAGTTAACCAGTGAATACAGGGTGCAGTGGTGGGTACGATAATCACAACCAGTTATGAATCTTAGTGCACCATGATAGACAACATCCAACATCTGCAGGTGCACCATGATAGACAACATCCAACATCTGCAGGGTGCACCATGATAGACAACATCCAACATCTGCAGGGTGCTTGTAGGAGCATTCATGTAGATAATGTCACCGTAATCAATGGAGGGAAGGAAAGTCACAGATACAAGGTGTTTCCTAACATTCAGTGTTAGACATGATTTATTTCTGAAAAAGAAACCCAGTTTAACTTTCAGTTTCTTTACTAGGTTTTCCACGTGGAGTTTAAAAGAGAGATGTGAATCGACCATGATACCCAAATATTTATAGGAATCAACAAACTCAATAGGGACACCATTTGAGGATAAAATCAGAGGAAGAACTGCTGGGACCGACTTCCAGTTTGAAAAAAGTATCCCATTGGTTTTATCAGCATTTAGGACGAGTTTGAGACTGAACAAATCTGACTGGATGATGTCAAAAGCAGATTGCAAAAGCTGGAAAGCCTTAGCAACTGTTTCATCTTGACAATAAACAACTATGTCATCAGCATAGAAATGTAAGGATGTATAAGGGATGCTCTGACCTTCATTACTTATCAGAGTCAAAGAGTCAGAGAGTCTTTACTGTCATTGTCATTTAACAACCTTGGCTCTCGACAGAGGCAGTCGCTAGTCCTTTCCTCTCCCGTCCTCCCCCACCCCTGCTGCTGCCTGCAGCTCCTCAGCAAAGCACCTCGAACGCAAATTAAGATGGATTGGAGGTTTGGGCATTCGATTCTACGAACAAGATTTCTACAGAAGAAAAGGCACAAGGGGAGCCAGTCCACCCTCACAGAGTGACGAAGAGGATACGCCATGGATTCCTGTGGGTGTGGATGGTGTGCGTCTCGCTCTCTGTGCTGTGCTCTGTGGAGGTGAAGAATCTGGATTATATTGGATTACGATGGCAACGCTTTGCTTTTTGGCGTTTGTGGAGCACTGGCCTATCGCAAAAGAGGGAGACTTCAGCAGGACTTAATGCCTGGAGCACCCGACGTCTGGTCTGCGCGGTGACCTCGAGAAATCAGCTGTTTGCGAGCTTATCCAGAGGGTGAACAGATCACCCTCGGATTGGGACTCTGGACGCTGTGGTCAACATCTGAGGTCAGAGCTTGGATCAGTGGAAAAAGTCCCGAATTGGATCACTTGGAACTAGGCATGTAACGGTTGTAATGGGTTTACCGAACCGTATCGGTACACCACGTTCGGTTCGGTCCACCTGCGTACCGTTTCGGTTATTTTTTCACTCATTAAACGTTCTTAACAGGGGAATATATGCACCGCGGAACAAAATTTCCTGGGCGCGTTTCAGCACGGACCTATTTTCGCGTGGCACGCGCAGCATTTAGCCGTTAGCATCTCGTGCGGTCTCCTGTTTTTGAACGTTATAGCTTTCTTCAAAAGATGAGCGCACGCGCAGCTTGTGTGGACTTTGTTTCATGAAGACTCTGCAGCAGCTGAGTGCGTGACGCAGCAGCAACACGTCACGTGAACGCGCTGGAAACTGTCATCTGAACGTGAACAGCAGCTGCATTAAAACTTCATCCGAACGTGAACGAAAGCTGCATTAAAACTCCTTCATCAGGTAATCACAGCGGTCCAGAGCAATAACACAAGCTGTATGAGTTTTTAAATCTCTGAATCTGTCTGAACGTTGTTATATGCGCAGGTTTTAAAGTTACTGAGCGTCGCTATGAGACATTCATCACGTCAACACTTCAAAAAGTTCAGCTCTTTATGAAAAAACTAACTGATGTTGTCAACAACAAGCCCTGGACCAGATTAAAGCCCTGCCATGATGATGAAGAGTGAGAGATTCAATTGTTCAAGAGGTATTGTTTTATTATTATCTAAATAATCTTTTTTTTAAATCATAATCTTATTAACTTCCATCCATCCATCCATCTTCTTCCGCTTATCCGGGGTCGGGTCGCGGGGGTAGCAGCCTAAGTAGGGAGGCCCAGACTTCCCTCTCCCCAGCCACTTGGAGCAGCTCCTCCGGGGGAATCCCAAGGCGTTCCCAGGCCAGCCGAGAAACATAGTCCCTCCAGCGCGTCCTGGGTCTTCCTCTGGGTCTCCTCCCGGTGGGACGTGCCCGGAACACCTCACCAGGGAGGCGTCCAGGAGGCATCCTAACCAGATGCCCGAGCCACCTCAACTGGCTCCTCTCGATGTGGAGAAGCAGCGGCTCTACTCCGAGTCCCTCCCGGATGACTGAGCTTCTCACCCTATCTCTAAGGGAGAGTCCAGCCACCCTGCGGAGAAAACTCATTTCAGCCGCTTGTATCCGAGATCTTGTTCTTTCGGTCATAACCCAAAGCTCATGACCATAGATGAGGGTGGGAACGTAGATCGATCGGTAAATTGAGAGCTTTGCCTTTTGACTCAGCTCTCTCTTCACCACGACAGACCGGTACAGCGCCCGCTTCACTGCGGACGCTGCACCTATCCGCCTATCGATCTCACGCTCCAGTTTTCCCTCATTCGTGAACAAGATCCCGAGATACTTAAACTCCTCCACTTGGGGCAGGACCTCCTCCCCGACCCGTCATCTTATTAACTTGTTTTTTTTAAAATCTCTTTTGTTTTTTATTTCCAGTCTGTGACAGAGGTAAATCCACCTGCAGCTAAGTGATGACTGAACTGAACTCTGAACTGTTCCCACAGTCCCACCTGTCCCACCAAGAAGAAGTTGTGAGTACAGTAATGAGGACAAATACAGCCACACTGCTGCTACTGAACAAAAACTTGATTAGTTAGATTGTAAACAGTCTGTTGCTGCTTATTGTTCTGACTGTTATTGTATTTATTAAGATTTTTATTATTGTTAGTATAGTTTATTTATTGTAGAGTGCTGTTTATTTAAAATCAGAGTCAGAGTCAGAGAGTCTTTATTGTCATTTGCACCGCATGTGGTACATGTGATGAAAACGAGATTATGTACACGGGGTCCCAGTTACATCCAACAACAAATGCAAGAGAAAAACAGTAATAACATCTAGAATTAACTAAGAAAAACATCAACTAGTAATACACTAAGCCCTAATATAGTGGAAAAACATCATTATAAACAGCAGCACGAACACGAGTCTGTATGAGCAGATGGTCACAGATGAACACAGCAACAAGAAAAACAGATCAGCATCAGCATGATGTGATATTTTGCAGTGTTTATTTTTATTTTATTTTTATTTATTCATTCATGAGTCTAACAGCCTCAGGGTAGAAGCTGTTCCTCAGTCTAGTGGTTCTACATTTGATGCTCCTCAACCTCCGTCCTGAGGGGAGTGGGGCAAAGAGTGAGTGTGCTGGGTGAGTGAGGTCTTTCATGATGCAGGTGGCTCTTTTCCTGCATCTGGAGGTGTAAATGTCTGTGATGGTGGGGAGACTGACTCCAACAGACCTCTGTGCAGCCTTCACCACTCTCTGTAGAGCTTTCCTCTCTGCAACTGTGCAGCCTCCATGCCACACGTTGATGCTGGAGCACAGGACGCTTTCCACTGCACACCTGTAGAACGAGGTGAGAACTGGGCTGCTCAGACCAGCACGTCTCAGTCGTCTGAGGAAGTAGAGTCTTTGATGACCTTTCTTGATCAGGCTGGTGGTCATCCAAATGGGTCACTTTTATTTATTACTACAATACAATACAAACATATTTTTGGCACATTTTCAAAATAAAAATTTTGTAAGTCTTTATTTTGTAAAAAAAAAAAATTTGTACCGAAAAAACCCGAAAAAAAACCGAACCGAGCTCTCCTTGTAGGTTGAACCGAACCGAAATGTGATTTTAGCGTACCGTTACACCCCTACTTGGAACAGAGTCGCCCTTACAGACTGAAGGCTGCAGAAATTACAATGTGAGCCTGAAGTGAAAATATTTGTCAATTCTTATCTGACTCCCTTGGAAACAGCCTTGAAAAAGGCTGGATATCTAATTTCTCCTGAGATGTGCTCTACTGTGGACAAAACAGCTGCTCTCTTGTCTTGTCTGCTACCCCCCCCCCCGGAGAACTTTTCTATGAGCGTTATCGGAGGCCGGCTGGTCAGACTGTCGCTATCTGGAATGTCTCATGGACAGAAACCTCCCTGCCTCAGTCTCAACATGCAACATGTAACTGTCTTAAATGTGCTTATTGGTATAGTTTTTACTGTGTCATGCGGTGTCTTGGCAGACAAAATGTGATACATTTTTTTTAATACCAACGCTGTGACCCTCATGGTACTTTCCTTTTTTCACACCTTTGACCTTCATCCCGAAACGGATGAGAGAGGCCGCGCTGAAGAACATGTCATGTGTTCTGAATAAGCAGCAGCTTTACACACTCACCCCATCTTCAGGATGACTGTGCATACATAATCACTAGGGGTGTAACGGTACGCTAAAATCACATTTCGGTTCGGTTCAACTACAAGGAGAGCTCGGTTCGGTTTATTTTCGGGTTTTTTCGGTACAAATTTTTTATTTTTATTTTTTTTACAAAATAAAGACTTACAAAATTTTTATTTTGAAAATGTGCCAAAAATATGTTTGTATTGTATTGTAGTAATAAATAAAAGTGACCCATTTGGATGACCACCAGCCTGATCAAGAAAGGTCATCAAAGACTCTACTTCCTCAGACGACTGAGACGTGCTGGTCTGAGCAGCCCAGTTCTCACCTCGTTCTACAGGTGTGCAGTGGAAGAGCATCCTGTGCTCCAGCATCAACGTGTGGCATGGAGGCTGCACAGTTGCAGAGAGGAAAGCTCTACAGAGAGTGGTGAAGGCTGCACAGAAGTCTGTTGGAGTCAGTCTCCCCACCATCACAGACATTTACACCTCCAGATGCAGGAAAAGAGCCACCTGCATCATGAAAGACCTCACTCACCCAGCACACTCACTCTTTGCCCCACTCCCCTCAGGACGGAGGTTGAGGAGCATCAAATGTAGAACCACTAGACTGAGGAACAGCTTCTACCCTGAGGCTGTTAGACTCATGAATGAATAAATAAAAATAAAATAATAAACACTGCAAAATATCACATCATGCTGATGCTGATCTGTTTTCTTGTTGCTGTGTTCATCTGTGACCATCTGCTCATACAGACTCATGTTCGTGCTGCTGTTTATAATGATGTTTTTCCACTATATTAGGGCTTAGTGTATTTCTAGTTGATGTTTTTCTTAGTTAATTCTAGATGTTATTACTGTTTTTCTCTTGCATTTGTTGTTGGATGTAACTGGGACCCCGTGTACATAATCTCGTTTTCATCACATGTACCACATGCGGTGCAAATGACAATAAAGACTCTCTGACTCTGACTCTGATTTTAAATAAACAGCACTCTACAATAAATAAACTATACTAACAATAATAAAAATCTTAATAAATACAATAACAGTCAGAACAATAAGCAGCAACAGACTGTTTACAATCTAACTAATCAAGTTTTTGTTCAGTAGCAGCAGTGTGGCTGTATTTGTCCTCATTACTGTACTCACAACTTCTTCTTGGTGGGACAGGTGGGACTGTGGGAACAGTTCAGAGTTCAGTTCAGTCATCACTTAGCTGCAGGTGGATTTACCTCTGTCACAGACTGGAAATAAAAAACAAAAGAGATAAAAAAAAACAAGTTAATAAGATTATGATTTAAAAAAAAAAGATTATTTAGATAATAATAAAACAATACCTCTTGAACAATTGAATCTCTCACTCTTCATCATCATGGCAGGCAGGGCTTTAATCTGGTCCAGGGCTTGTTGTTGACAACATCAGTTAGTTTTTTCATAAAGAGCTGAACTTTTTGAAGTGTTGACGTGATGAATGTCTCATAGCGACGCTCAGTAACTTTAAAACCTGCGCATATAACAACGTTCAGACAGATTCAGAGATTTAAAAACTCATACAGCTTGTGTTATTGCTCTGGACCGCTCTGATTACCTGATGAAGGAGTTTTAATGCAGCTCTTCGTTCACGTTCGGATGAAGTTTTAATACAGCTGCTGTTCACGTTCAGATGACAGTTTCCAGCGCGTTCACGTGACGTGTTGCTGCTGCGTCACGCACTCAGCTGCTGCAGAGTCTTCATGAAACAAAGTCCACACAAGCTGCGCGTGCGCTCATCTTTTGAAGAAAGCTATAACGTTCAAAAACAGGAGACCGCACGAGATGCTAACGGCTAAATGCTGCGCGTGCCACGCGAAAATAGGTCCGTGCTGAAACGCGCCCAGGAAATTTTGTTCCGCGGTGCATATATTCCCCTGTTAAGAACGTTTAATGAGTGAAAAAATAACCGAAACGGTACGCAGGTGGACCGAACCGAACGTGGTGTACCGATACGGTTCGGTAAACCCATTACAACTGTTACATGCCTACTGTATACTGAGAGAAAGGAGAGAGACAGAGGACTAGCGAGCATCAGAGCCACTATACAGGATGAAACAACTAAGATCCTGGAGTAAATCAGGAGGAAAATCCTCAATGATGAACTGATGAGTGAATTATCCCAGGCAGCAGCAGAAACCCAATGAGGAAGAAGAAGAAAAAGGGGAGCCATCACGTAACAATAGGCCCCTACATGTCAAGTAGCACAAGCAGATTTATTTAAACAAATCTTCTTCCATAGGCTAGAGAGGGCTGGACTGAAAGACAGCATAGAGCATTGATCATGACAGCACAAGAACAGTGAAGGCCACGGTGTACCATACAAAACTAGACCCAAGATGCAGTCTACCATATCAAAACATAGTAGCCCCAAGATGCAGGGTCTACCATACCAGACATGACCCAAGATACAGAGTTTACCATACAACTTGGTCTGTTTAAAGGCTCTGGATCATGTTGCTCCTGTTAAAACTAAAAAATCGAAACTCAGAGCAGAACCTTGGCTGAATGACATCACCAAGGCCGTTGGACAGCAGTGCAGGAGGGCGGAGCGCAATTGGAGGAAAGACAGGTTGCAGATCTCTTTTCAAATACTAAAAGAGAGTTGGTGCCGTTATCAGAAAGCAGGAAAAATTACTAAATCTCAATACTTTTCTGATATAATTGCCTCAAGCCAAGCTGCCGGCCAAGCTGATGGTTCAATTCTACACGGCCATCATTGAGTACATCCTTTGCTCCTCCATCACAGTGTGGTGTGCCAGGGGCTATTGCCAGGGACAGACAGAAACTACAGTGCGTTGTGCTCTCTGCAAAGAAGGTAATCGGCTGCAGACTCCAATCTATCCATGATCTATACGCCTCCAGGACCGTAGGGCGAGCTGGTCGGATTACAACTGACCCTTCTCACCCTGTACATGGACTCTTTGAACCACTCCCTTCGAGCAGGAGGCTTCGGTCCATTCAGACCAGAACCTCCTGCCTTAAAAACAGTTTATTTCCATCTGCCATCAGTCTTCTGAACATTCATAATCATGTTACTGTATAACTCTGCCTTGATAATTTAGCACTAGCCTAACACTGTACATCATCACTCCATTTATCTTCATTTAGCATCATTTGTCACTGCCATTTATTGTGAATATTGTGCTGTATTGTGTTTATTGGTTGGTGTGTACATATGTTTTTATTCTATTTTACTATACTTCTTTTTATTGCACCTTTATGCCAAAGCAAGTTCCTAGTCAGTGAATTTTATTAATTGACAATGGCAATAATAAACTGACTCTAACTCTGACTCTGACTCAAACTCTCACAATCCACAAGTTCTTTTCTCTACCCTAAACTCTGTTCTCTTTCTGACTGAACCATCACCTCTAGAAGCTACGACTGAGCTGTACGAGAACTTACTACATTTCTTTTTAGAAAAAATTGCCACCACCCTGGCTCTCATTTCTCCTCCTGCTCATGATCCATCTCACCTCAATCTGTTGCTGTATTTGATCATTTTGAACCAATCTCTGTCTTCTCTAGAGCAAGTCATGTGCAACTTAAAACCATCTGGTTCCCCATTTGATGTGGTTCCCCCTCGGCTACTAAAGGAGTTTTTTCCTACTCTAGGTCCTTCCATTCTTTTTATTTTGAATAGCAGTTTATTCACTGGTGTGGTGCCAAAAACCTTTAAACATGCTGCTGTTCAACCTCTCCTGAAAAAACCAAACCTTGACCCCTCAGTCATATCCAACTTCAGGCCTGTCTTCAGTTTCCCATTTGTTTCTAAACTTATGGGAAAAAAACAATTGAATCCCAGTTGAAGTGCTTCCTGGAGGATCACGCTATCCTTGAGTTATTCCAATCTGGCTTTAAACCTCTCCACAGTACTGAAACTGCTCTACTGAAGGTTTTTAATGACATCTTCTTATCCACAGACACTGGTGACTCTGTGTTGCTTGTCCTATTGGACTTTACATCTGCTTTTGACACCATCAACCATGAGATCCTCATTGCTAGGTTTGAGCAGTGGGTGGGCATCACAGGGTCAGTCCTCAATTTGTTCAGATCCTACATCGCTGACAGATCCTTTAGTGTTTCCATCAAAGATTTTAGTTTTGCAACGGCAACCCTTAAATGGGGGTTCTGCAGGGGTCCATCCTTGGTCCTCTCCTATTCCCTTTATACCTGCTGCCACTTGGTGCTATTTTCCTGAAACACAACATACCTTTTCACTTCTACGCCGATGACTGTCAAATTTACTTTTCCCTAGGACAAAATGGTACATGCTCTATTCAACCTCTGCTCGACTGCCTGGCTGACATCAGGGACTGGATGGCTTTAATTTTCTTGAGTATCAATGAAAAGAAGTCTGAAGCCACATTGTTCCTTCCCAATGACACAATCACGAACCACTGCATCGACCTTTCTGCTCTAGCCCTGTCAGGAAAACAAAGAGTCACAAATCTGGGAGTGATAATGGATCCTTCCATGAAAGTCAACAGTCAGGTAAACATGATCGTTAAATCCTGTTTTTTCCAAGCTGAGACGACTGTCTAAGCTGAAGCCCATATTATCCAAAAATAACCTGGAGACAGTAATACACGCATTTATTACATCTAGGCTTTATTACTGCAATTCACTCCTGTTGGGTATTAGTCAGACCACCATTGCACAACTACAACTAGTCCAGAATGCAGCAGCCTAATTTTTAACCAGTACAGGCAAGAGAGAGCACATTACAACAGTCTTGGCCTCCCTGCACTGGTTACCGGTTCACCTTCAAATCTAGTTCAAAATACTCCTGTATGTCTACAAATTGCTGAACAGCCTTCCCCCTTCCCACACACACACATTTATCTGATTTGCTACAGCCGTATGCCCCACCACGTGCTCTGAGGTCAGTGGACCAGTTACTTCTCACTGTTCCAGGAACTCGTCTTAAGCGCAGAGGTGACAGGGCCTTCTCTGTAGCAGGCCCAAGACTTTGGAACGAGTTACCTCTGCTTGTCAGACAGGCCCCCTCCTTCTTGGTTTTCAAATCCCATTTAAAAACCCACTACTATTCCGTAGCTTTCAACACCTGATGATCTGTGTTTGAACCTGTATGCTTCACACAGGTTGGTCGTTATATTTATTATCGGCAACATTTTATGTCTACATTCTGATTTTATTTAATTTTGTATGTTGCTTATGTGTTGCCTGTTGTTTGTTTGTTTGTACAGCACTTTGGTTGGCCTTGTTTCTGTTTTAAGTGCTCTATAAATAAAATGGTATGGTATTCCATATCACACCCAAGATGGAGGATCTAACATACCAGACCAGACCCAAGATGCAGAGTCTACCATACAAGACCTGACCCAAGGTGCAGGGTCTACCATACCAGACCAGACCAGACCAGACCCAAGATGCAGGGTATACCATACAAGACCAGACAAGATGCTGGGTGTACCATATCAGACTGGACCCAAGATGCAGGGCTAACATACAAGACCAGATCCAAGATGCAGTGTTTACCATACCATACCACACCCAAGATGCAGGGTCTACCATACCAGACAGGACCCAAGGTGCAGGGTCTACCATTCAAAACCTGACATAATAATAATAATAATAATAATAATAATAATAACTTTTATTTATAACGCACTTTACATCAAACAGATCTCAAAGTGCTACAATGAAAAATAAAATCAAGATAAAAATCAACCACAAATGCAACAAAGAAGAGGAACAACCAAGAGGATGGAGCCTCACAGATAATTGCATCAAAAACTTAAAATTCACAAAATGCAGATAAAATACTCAAAAAACTGGGTGCAATAAAAAACAAAAGCACAATTAATTATTTAAAAAACTGGATAAAAAGAAAGGTTTTAAGACCTTTTTTAAAACATGTCACGGTCTGTGGGGCCCTCAGATATGAGGGCAGGGCGTTCCACAGCCGAGGGGCAGCGCAGGAGAAAGCCCGGTCTCCCATTGTGCGAGACCGAGACCTGGGAGTGAGAAGAAGATGGGTGTTGGAAGAGCGGAGAGTGCGGGAAGGACAGTGAGGAGTGAGAAGTTCTTTTAAATAGGATGGTGCATTACCGTACAGGCACTGGAAGGTGAGCAGATAAATTTTGTACGTGATCCGGGCAGAAACAGGAAGCCAGTGTAGTGAACGCAGTACAGGAGTGATGTGTTCATACTTACGCACTCTCATCAGGACCCTGGCAGCGCTGTTCTGGACATACTGTAGTTTTTGTATGTTCTTGCCAGGAATCCCGAAGAGAAGTGCAGTGCAGTAATCCAGTCTGGAGGAGACAATAAGGGACAGGGTTTACCATACAAGACCTGGCCCAAGGCGTAGGGTTTACCATACTAGACTACACCCAAGATGTAGGGTATACCATATCAGACCAGACCCAAGATGCAAGATATACCATGACAGACCAGACCCAAGATGCAAGGTATACCACACCAGACCGGACCCAAGGTGCAGGGTCTACCATACAAGACCTGACCCAAGGTGCAGGGTCTAACATACCAGACCAGACCAGACCAGACACAAGATGCAGGGTATACCATACCAGACCAGACCCAAGATGCAGGGTATACCATACAAGACCAGACAAGATGCTGGGTGTACCATATCAGACTGGACCCAAGATGCAGGGCTAACATACAAGACCAGATCCAAGATGAAGTGTTTACCATACCATAACACACCCAAGATGTAGGGTCTACCATACCAGACAGGACCCAAGGTGCAGGGTCTACCATTCAAAACCTGACATAAGGTACAGGGTTTACCATACAAGACCTGGCCCAAGGTGCAGGGTTTACCATACTAGACTACACCCAAGATGTAGGGTATACCATATCAGACCAGACCCAAGATGCAGGATATTCATTCATTTCATTCATTCAACCTTTATTTAGTCAGGTAAATCTTATTGAGCCTCGAGGGCTCATTTACAAAAGCGACCTGCTACAAACTAAAGAATGATGAACAGCAATGGTACAAGTACATTAAACAATAGACAAAAGAAAAAGAAAAAGTAGCAAAAAGTAGCAAACATTATAAGGTAGATGTACAAAATCAAAAACAGGAACAAATCAGCATTGGTTTTTGCCAGGATTCCAACAGATTCTGAAAATCATTTAGAGAGGTCAGGGCCGAGAGCTTCAGATCTTTTTGTAAGATATTCCATGAAGCAGGAGCAGAGTAGGAGAAGGCCCTTTTTCCAAGTTCAGTCCTCACTGACGGAACACTGCAGGTAATCATGTCCTGAGAGCGCACACTGTAGCTGCACTCACGCAAAGACATGTAGGAGGAGATGTATGAGGGCAGCAGACCAAGAAGTGATTTAAAGATGAAGATGTACCAGTGGAAGAGTCTGTGTGAGGTTAATGATGTCCAGTTAACCAGTGAATACAGGGTGCAGTGGTGGGTACGATAATCACAGCCAGTTATGAATCTTAGTGCACCATGATAGACAACATCCAACATCCGCAGGGTGCTTGTAGGAGCATTCATGTAGAGAATGTCACCGTAATCAATGGAGGGAAGGAAAGTCACAGATACAAGGCGTATCCTAGCATTCAGTGTTAGACATGATTTATTTCTGAAAAAGAAACCCAGTTTTACTTTCAGTTTCTTCACTAGGTTTTCCACGTGGAGTTTAAAAGAGAGATGTGAATCGACCAGGATACCCAAATATTTATATGAGTCAACAAACTCAATAGGGACACCATTTGCAGCACGGTGGCGCAACTGGTAGAGCTGCTGCCTCTCAGCGAGAAGGTCCAAGGTTCACATCCCGGCCGGTCCGGGGGCCTTTCTGGGTGGAGTTTGCATGTTCTCTCCGTGCATGCGTGGGTTTTCTCCGGGTGCTCCGGTTTCCTCCCACAGTCCAAAAACATGCATGTTAGGTTGATTGGTAACTCTAAAATTGACCCTAGGTGTGAGTGAGACAGGTCCCTCTTGTAAATGAGTCCCCATGGCTCAACGAGGATAGCCTGTATAAATAAAGGTTGAATGAATGAATGAATTTGATGATAAAATCAGAGGAAGATCTGCTGGGACCGACTTCCTACTTGAAAAAAAACATCCCTTTTGTTTTATCAGCATTTAGGACAAGTTTGAGACGGAACAAATCTGACTGGATGATGTCAAAAGCGGATTGCAGTAACTGGAAAGCCTTAGCTACTGTTTTAGCTTGGCAATAAACAACTGTATCATCAGCATAGAAATGTAAGGATGCATCAGGGATGCTCTGACCTACATTAGCTATGTAGATTGTAAAGAGGGTTGGTCCTAAAACTGAGCCTTGTGGTACACCATTTTTAACTGTTAAATAGCTGGAAGAAGTACCGTTATGTTGAACACATTGCCTCCGATTGGAAAAATAGTTAGAAAACCAACCGATTGTGTGATCAGAGAAACCGATTTCTGAGAGCTTATGACACAGGATGTTATGGTCCACAGTGTCAAAAGCTTTAGACAAGTCTAAGAAAAGTGCAGATATACCATGACAGACCAGACCCAAGATGCAGGGTATACCATACCAGACCAGACACAAGATGCTGGGTCTACCATATCAGACCAGACCCAAGAGGCAGGGCTAACATATCAGACCAGACCCAAGATGCAGAGTCTACCATACATACCACACCCAAGATGCAGGGTCTACCATACCAGACTGGACCCAAGTGCAGGGTCTACCATACAAGACCTGACCCAAGGTGCAAGGTTTACCATACCAGACCAGACCCAAGATGTAGAGTCTACCATAACAAACCAGACCCAAGATGCAGTGTCTATCATACCAGACCAGACCCAAGATGTGGGGTCTACCATACCAGATCGGACCCAAGATGCAGGGTCTGAAGGGTCGGTTGAAGTTATTTTACGTTTGTCTTTTATTGGAGAAAATAAAAAGGAGTTTGTGTTAACCACAGGCATAACCCAAACTCCTTTTTTTTATCCAATAAAAGACAAACGTAAAATAAGTTGTCCCGAGTGAAATTCGAACTCGAGTCAAGATAAAAATTAGAGCGGAAAGCCGACGCTCTACCCACTAAACCACCGAGGCGTATTACTTTTTTCAGGAGTCCACTTTTCCTATAAAGGAATCTCCCCTCGTAACATCCTGGACACGCGCAGGAGTTAGAGAATATTAGTTTTTAAAATCCTGGCTACGCGCAGGAGTTAGAGAATATTAATTATATTTTAAAATCCTGGGTACGTGCAAGAGTTAGAGAATATTAGTTATATTTTAATGAAATCCAGCTTGCGCTGAAAGGCGGAAATGCTCTGTATGGGTATGCGCTTCGTGTTATTTACGTTCTAACATAAGCTGATTTGTAATCAGTTATTAACAAAAATTAAACTCTGAAACACTAATTCAGCTAACAATTTTTTTCAGGGGTTTCTGTAGTTAAATTTTAAGGAAATTCAGCCCTCGCGCTGAGGTTGTTGTTAGAACGAGTCCCGCCCATGCTGCAAACAACGAATCAAATGTGAGCAGTACATGACGTCAAACTGGGCCCGGGAGCTCGGCCCGATCAGAACCACCTCTGGGTGGGTTCCAAAACGAGGGCGGACCCCGGGCAGAAAAGGCAAATGTGAACATGACGAACTCGGGTTAGAAGGCGGGGCGGGCCGGGCCGTTGAGGGCTGTGCAGTGCGAAAACGGCTACAGTCACAGTGGGAGATGCCACCAAGGGTGGTACAGAATGGAAGGGCTAAAATGCTGTGGGATTTCCAGATCCAGACAGACAAACGGGATGGCTAACAAACCAGAAAGTGTGATGGTCAACAAGCAAGAGAAGACGGCAGTGGTGATAAATGGAGCAATCCCAAGAGACTAACATCAGGAAGAAGGAGCAACTGGAGAAACATCAAGAGCGAAGAAATACAGTGGTCCCTCATTTATCGCGGGGGATCTGGACCCAGAAGCCGTGCGATAAGTGAAAAACAGCAAAGTATGGATAGTAGAACAAGTAGTAAATAGTAGTTTATTTTAGTATTTATACATACATATAGTAGCCTGGCCCTCGCCTTCCTGCACAGCTCCGCTCAATTCTCATTTCCCTTCACTGCACAGTCTGGGACTTCTCTCATTAACAACCATTTCTCCGGTAGATTTTTGTTCGGACCAATCAGAGAACAGAAGGGACGGAGTTTTGGACCCTAACCCACGCCCCCACCTGTCCCAGCGCGCAGCGCGCAGTCAGCGAGCACCGGCATGTTCTCATTCAAAGCGATGCAAAGCGATGCAGAACTGTTTTATATGTGACACAAATTTATTAATTTCCCCTTCTTAATCCCTTATCTGGAGTTTTCTTTTGTTTTTTGGGCCAAAAGTCAAGTGATCGCTCGCGCCCTCCTCCTTCTCTCCCTCCGCTGAAATGAACAAGGAAATGGCTGTCACGAGAATTAAACTCGGGTTTTACGTTGCTGACCGAGTCCCATCAGATGTTCTGGTCTTCTGGTGAGCTGGACCAGCGATCCATGGTTTTATTGTATTTTATTAAAACGTTTTATTAACATATAAACACAGAATTTCCAGCGCGGCAGCCGGCAGCAAGAGAAAAGCTGCAGGAGGCGGAGCAGTTGTCAAGTTCACCAGAGCACGGGGGGTGGCTCTGAGGGGAGGGAGCAGAATGCTTTCCCTGTTCAAAATATCCAATGGTTTTGTTCCTCAGCAGAGCCAACGCCTCCAGCAAGAATCGTTTTAAAATGGAGAGGTCCCAGACCCTAGTCTGAAGCGAAGTGAAGGACAGGGTGTGGTTTTAACCAGGCTAATACATATATATATATATATATACATATATATATACAGTATACATATACATATATATATTTATACATACATATACATATATATACATATATATACATACATATATACATATATACATATATATATATATATATATATATATATATATATATATAATATATATATATATATATATATATATATATATATATATATATATATTTATATATATATATATATATATATATATATATATATATATATATATATATATATATATATATATATATATATATATATATATATATACAGTATATATATATATATATATATATATATATATATATATATATATATAACAAACTGCAGTCATGAATAATGTGTTCTTTTTTCACAGAGTGGTGTAGATAGATGTTTCTGTTTATTAGTAGTAAAGCGTGTGAGTTTTGACCATCGGATAACCTCAATTACTTCAACTTGCAAGTTTACAACTAAGATAAAATTTGATTTAATTAGCTAAACAATATATTTTTAAACTAAATTAGACTATTATTTTAATAGACAAAGTTCATTTATGCATCATGCTCGTACCTGTATCAAATAATCATCAATATGCTGGTGAAGATTCTTAGTAATTAAATAATAATCAAGCAACAATTAACAATTAAATAATGAAAAGTTTTCACCAGTGATGTTTTTATTCAAATAATTTATTAGGAATGATGATCATTAGTAAAAATAAATTACCACAAAAAAAGTCAACACAAGTAAATAATATAAACTGGCACAAGGGCACAGTTTGGAACGGTGGTGCAGAATCGAACTTGCTCTGTCTTTTTACACGGGAGATGGTGAGTAAATCAAACAGTTAAAGTCAGCTGCTTTTTGACGAGCAAAAACGACAAACTGTCCGCGCAATTACTTGTACCCTGACAGCAAAAGTTATCTGGTCTGGGATCTGGGTCAGAGTCAGAGGTGGCCCACAGGTGCTATAAGTACTGCATTTGGGCCAGATGTTCCACAGATATACAATTATTATTTCATTTTTAGGCTGATTTGGTCCGGACCAGATCAGAGCTAAAACATTTTTTTGCAGGTGGCAGGCAGGCTCATGATCCCAGCCCGACCCGGAGCTGGCACATGTGTGTAATACTGATGCCTCATGGTGCAGGTGGCCCTCTTCCCAGACATCTACGCCTCCAGATGCAGGAAGAGGCCCACCTGTATCATGAAGCACCCCACTCACCCAGTGCACACACTTTTTTCACCTCTTCCCTCAGGCAGAAGGTTTAGGAGCATTAAGTGCAGAACCACTAGGCTGAGGAACAGCTTCTACCCTGATACTATTAGACTCATGAATCCTTGTCAGGATTACCACTGTGAAAATTACTGTGAAAAAAAATCATTTTGAAAATATCACTGTAATACCACTTAATTGTTGATATGTGCTGCGACTATCCACAATGCTGATCTCGTACTGCTGATTTGTTTCATGTTGCTGTGTTCATTTGTCCTCATCTGCTCACACAGACTCATGTTCGTGCTGCTGTTGTTTGGCACGTTGTTTTGTACTATTAGTGCTTAGTTTATTCTTAGTTTAGCATATTTTTTAGTTCATATCTTAGATCTTACTACTGTTTTTCCTTACAAATTGTATTTCTGTTGGATGTAACTGGGACCCTGTGTACACAATTTTGTTCCACCACATGCGCCACATGTGGTGCGAATGACAATAAAGACACCTTGACCGTGATAAAATCCAACATTCAGTCAAGTCATCTGGACTTTTTTTTGTGTGTGTGTGTGTGTGTGTGTGTGTGTGTGTGTGTGTGTGTGTGTGTGTGTGTGCGTTGGTGCAAGCGTATTGGCCCGCCTATGCGCCAGACTACGTACCGACATTATCGGGACATTTGGTATTAGCCAGCCTTTGCCAATGTCTGGATAAAACACAGATTGTATCCAAATATATTAATATGTAAACATTGTTTTTTCTCATCAATATCAGCGTAACTTGTGGCTAATAGGCTGCCTGGATGAGTTGGAGTGTGCTTTAACACTTAAAATTGTTTTAATAAAAAGTTATTTACATTTATAAAATTGGCTGGCTACGCACCTCCCAGGGTATTTGTGTGTGGTGTGTATGTTTTTGTGTATCGGTTGCATTTATTGCAGCCGTGTGTGTGGCTCACTGACACACATGGCGCCAAACTGCAACGCCCCTCCTCTCGTGATGTGGAGACCGCGCGAAACTCCAACGCCGCCCCTCCTCTCGTGATGTGGAGACCCTGTAGTGGGCGGGGGCTCAGGGCGGGGCCTCAGGTGACCGAGTTTTTAAAAGTTAAAGCCCCTTGAGCTTACACGTGCAGAGTTATGGCGTCGTGTGTTGAGTGCATGTAGGTGAGCGGAGATTATTTTTGGAGAGCGATTTAAATAAAATTTTGCAGCGGTAGGTGGACAGAGTGTCAGAGTGTATTGACTTCATTCAGGTAAGAATTAAAAAAAAATTTTTGTTGCTTTTGATGACATCATCTCAAGGAAATGTTAACCTAATCCAGTAGTAACGTGACTTTAACCGCAGCGTCACAAACTGTGAAGACTGTAGAAAACTTTATCAACATTTAGATAAATTAGGAAGTATCTGTGCATGAGTTTTGAGTGCGTGAAGAAAGACGCAGCTCAAACTAGCTGCGGCTAGCGTTAGCATGTAACGTAACTTCACTTCAGAAGCGTGACAACCTTTCAACGCTGTTGAAAACTTTTATAGACATTTATATAAATCAGCGATACTATATATGCATCACTTGTGGATGTTTTTAGTGGTTATTTAGAGTCTTAACGCGACGAAGACAAAATTAAACGCACGTCGCGTTAGCGTCACTACCGTGAACGTGTCACGTCACAATAACAGCGTGACTAACGCTGTAATTTAACATGCGTTAATAGGGTAGAGGGGTTTTAATGTTTCCAACGTCATTTTTCTGCTAATTCTGCTCTTTTTTTTTTTTTTACCTCTGAGCAGTGAGCAGACGGACGAACTGCGTCGTTACGTCATCACGTCATCACGTTGCAGCCTCGTTACGTCATCACGTTGACTGCAGTTTTATGTAGGTATAAGAATACTGTTGTTGGAATACTGAATACTGAATAATACAGAATACTGTATAAGTGTATTGTATAAACTTGAGAATTGTTTTTTAACTTTTTCATATTTTTACATGTACAGGTTTTCAGCTAGTCCAAGAGGTCATTTGGTATTTGGTGAGTCAAACATCCCGCCTTCCTGAAAACAGACAGATGGATTCTTTACTGACTGAGGTCCACGCTTTATCCATCCATCCATGCATTCATCCATCCATCAAACATCCATCCATCAAACATCCATCCATCCATCATCCATCAAACATCCTACCTTCCTAAACCCAGACATATGGATTCTTTACTGACTGAGGTCCAAGCTTTATCCATCCATCCATCTATCAAACATCCATCCATCCATCAAACATCCATCCATCCATCCATCAAACATCCATCCATCCATCAAACATATATCCATCCATCAAACATCCATCCATCCATCAAACATCCTGCCTTACTGAACCCAGACAGATGGATTATTTACTGACTGAGGTCCACGCTTTATCCATCCATACATCCATCCATCCATCAAACATCCACACATCCATCCATCCATCCATCCATCAAACATCATCCATCCATCATCAAACATCCTGCCTTCCTGAACCCAGACATATGGATTCTTTACTGACTGAGGTCCACGCTTTATCCATCCATCCATGCATTCATCCATCCATCAAACATCCATCCATCAAACATCCATCCATCCATCATCCATCAAACATCCTACCTTCCTAAACCCAGACATATGGATTCTTTACTGACTGAGGTCCAAGCTTTATCCATCCATCCATCTATCAAACATCCATCCATCCATCAAACATCCATCCATCCATCCATCAAACATCCATCCATCCATCAAACATATATCCATCCATCAAACATCCATCCATCCATCAAACATCCTGCCTTACTGAACCCAGACAGATGGATTATTTACTGACTGAGGTCCACGCTTTATCCATCCATACATCCATCCATCCATCAAACATCCACACATCCATCCATCCATCCATCCATCCATCAAACATCATCCATCCATCATCAAACATCCTGCCTTCCTGAACCCAGACATATGGATTCTTTACTGACTGAGGTCCACACTTTATCCATCCATCCATCAAACATCCATCCATCCATCCATCCATCAAACATCCATCCATCATTCATCATCAAACATCCATCCATCTATCTATCCATCCATCTATCAAACATCCGGCCTTCTTGAAACCAGACAGATGGATTCTTTACTGACTGAGGTCCACGCTTTATCCATCCATACATACATCCATCTATCAAACATCCATCCATCCATCCATCAAACATCCATCCATCCATCCATCAAACATCCATCCATCATCCATCCATCAAACATCCTGGCTTCCTGAACCTAGACAGATGGATTCTTTACTGACTGAGGTCCACGCTTTATCCATCCATCCATCCATCAAACATCCATCCATCCATCCATCCATCAAACATCCATCTATCCATCCATCAAACATCCTGCCTTACTGAACCCAGACAGATGGATTCTTTACTGACTGATGTCCACGCTTTATCCATCCATCCATCAAACATCCACACATCATCCATCAAACATCCATCCAAACATCCACACATCATCCATCAAACATCCATCCATCAAACATCCATCCATCATCCATCCATCAAACATCCATCCATCTATCCATCCATCTATCAAACATCCTGTCTTCCTGAACCCAGACAGATGGATTCTTTACTGACTGAGGTTCATGCTTTATCCATCCATACATACATCCATCCATCCATCTATCAAACATCCATCCATCCATCAAACATCCAGCCTTGCTGAACCCAGACGGATAGATTCTTTACTGACTGAGGTCCACGCTTTATCCATCCATCCATCCATCCATCCATCCATCCATGCATCCATCTATCAAACATCATCCATCCATCCATCAAACATCCTGCCTTCTTGAAAACAGACATATGGATTCTTTACTGACTGAGGTCCACGCTTTATCCATCCATCCATGCATCCATCCATCCATAAAACATCCATACATCCATCCATCCATCAAACATCCTGCCTTCCTGAACCAGACAGATGGATTCTTTACTGACTGAGGTCCACGCTTTATCCATACATCCACCCATCCATCCATCAAACATCCATCTATCCATCATCAAACATCCATCCATCAAACATCCTGCCTTGCTGAACCCAGACAGATGGATTCTTTACTGACTGAGGTCCACGCTTTATCCAACCATCCATGCATCCATCCATCTATCAAACATCTATCCATCAAACATCCATCATCCATCAAACATCCTGCCTTCCTTAACCCAGACATATGGATTCTTTACTGACTGAGGTCCACGCTTTATCCATCCATCTATCAAACATCCATCCATCCATCAAACGTCCATCCATCAAACATCCATACATCTATCCATCAAACATCCTACCTTCCTGAACCCAGACAGATGGATTTACTGACTGAGGTCCACACTTTATCCATCCATCCATCCATCCATCAAACATCCATCCATCCATACATCCATGCATCAAACATCCATCCATCCATCTATCCATCAAACATCTCAAACATCCATCAAACATCCATCCATCCATCCATCAAACATCTATCCATCCATCAAACATCCATCCATCCATCAAACATCCTGCCTTGCTGAACCCAGACAGATGGATTCTTTACTGACTGAGGTCCATGCTTTATCCATCCATTCATCCATCCATCCATCCATCAAACATCCACACATCCATCCATCCATCCATGCATCCATCCATCAAACATCATCCATCCATCATCAAACATCCTGCCTTCCTGAACCCAGACATATGGATTCTTTATTGACTGAGGTCCACACTTTATCCATCCATCCATCAAACATCCATCCATCCATCCATCAAACATCCATCCATCATTCATCTATCAAACATCCATCCATCTATCTATCCATCCATCTATCAAACATCCGGCCTTCTTGAAACCAGACAGATGGATTCTTTACTGACTGAGGTCCATGCTTTATCCATCCATACATACATCCATCTATCAAACATCCATCCATACATCCATCCATCCATCAAACATCCAGCCTTGCTGAACGCAGACAGATGGAGTCTTTACTGACTGATGTCCACCTTTTATCCATCCATGCATGCATCCATCCATCCATCCATCAAACATCCATCCATCCATCCATGTATCCATCCATCAAATATCATCCATCTATCCATCAAACATCTTGCTTTCTTAAAAACATGATAAACTGAAATTGTGTGTGTGTTTGTGTGTGTGACTGTTTTGTGGTTTCTAAGGACAGTGTTTTGTCAGGACAGTAATGAACTGTAATCTGCTTGTCTGTTTATAGCATATGACAATGTCCATAAAAACCACAAAACAGTCACACACACAAACGCACACAATTTCAGTTGAACATGTTATATTTACATGTATATGTCTATCTGTACAGTATATGTAATGTATATGCATATACAGTATACATGTATATGCATATATGTATATACACTGTATATGAATATGCATATATGATATGCTTATATACATGTATATATGTATATTTGTGTGTATGTATATGACATAGATATCAATTTTATAAATAATGCAGGGATTGTTATGTATGACTTCAATATTATTAGTCACAGTTTTTAAATTTATAGTTTTCTTTCATTCAGCTAATTTTAATTTCATCTTAGTCCACCCATCATGAGAGGAGTTTTGTAAATACTATGTCCATCCATCTTTCCTTTATGTGAGATGGATACTTTGGCCAAAAACAATCATGTAATGTTTATTGGTTTACATGTGACAGCAGCTATCATCAAAATGTAGAATTTCCTCTAAATATAAGTATAAATGATCTGTTCCAGATGACGTGAACACGTCCAGAGTCAGGAGATCGCAGGTAGCCAGAAGAGCGATCAACTTCCATTAAACACGAGTACCAAGGTACATTTTAGTTCTTGTGTTCCTAAACAGATATACTTGCTACGTGTGGATTCATCAACCTTATTGTTCAATTGTGTGTGTATGGGAGTGTATTGTGGTTTTTTTATGGACAGTTGTTTGTTAGGACAGTCATACGCTAGTCTGGTTAAAACCAAACCCTGTCCTTCACTTTGCTTCGTACTAGGGTCTGGCATTCCTCCCATTGAAAACGATTTCTCCGGTCTATTTTTGACCGGACCAATCAGAGAACAGAAGGCGTAGTTTTGTTAGCTTAGCCTGGCAAGGTCCAGGCTATTCAGATAAAAAGCTCAGAAACCACTTGGTGGATATTTTTTCTGCTACCAGTGTGTAATTATATGGCTCTAATTTACTGACTGTTGGCCTTGATGAAACATTTGAGATAAAATTCGATTTTTTATCATTTATTTTCGTAGCGCACCCTGAGGCTGTTTGGAAAATGTGAAACCGAAACTATTTAAATCCAGCAGATTTGACCATTTCGTGAATTGATTTAGGAACTGTTAAGCTCAGAAACACTTCTGATAAAACGTCAGCTAAGAAATATAGTTTTTATCAGGAAAGAAATAATAGTTTTTTACCTTGTTTTCTGGAAAATTCCTTCGTGGTGGCAGCCATTTTAACTGACGACGTCAGTCGACGTCGTTCAAAACTCCGCCTTCTGTTCTCTGATTGGTCTGTTAATCTGCCAATCCGCCTTCTGTTCTCTGATTGGTCCGGTCAAAAATCGACCGGAGGAATCGTTGTCTATGGGACAAATCCCAGACCCAGCAGTGAAGGGAAATAGAATTGAGCGGAGCTGTGCAGGTATGGCGAGGGCCAGGCTAGTCATACGCTATAAACAATCAGACAATCAATCAGATGGCAGTTCATTACAGTCCTGATAAAACACTGTCCTTAAAAACCATAAAACAGTCACACACACAAACACACAATTTCAGTTGAACATGTTATATTTACATGTCTATGTCCATCTGGACAGTCAGAGAGACATTCAGCAGGTAGACAGTCAGAGAGACATTCAGCAGGTAGACAGTCAGAGAGACACTCGGCAGGAGGACAGTCAGAGAGACACTCAGCAGGTGGACAGTCAGAGAGACATTCAGCAGGTAGACAGTCAGAGAGACACTCAGCAGGAGGACAGTCAGAGAGACATTCAGCAGGTGGACAGTCAGAGAGACACTCAGCAGGTGGACAGTCAGAGAGACATTCAGCAGGAGGACAGTCAGAGAGACATTCAGTAGGTGGACAGTCAGAGAGACACTCAGCAGGTGGACAGTTAGAGAGACATTCAGCAGGTGGACAGTTAGAGAGACATTCAGCAGGTGAACAGTCAGAGAGATACTCAGCAGGAGGACAGTCAGAGAGACACTCAGCAGGAGGACAGTCAGAGAGACACTCAGCAGGTGGACAGTCAGAGAGACATTCAGCAGGTGGACA